>OY992883.1:79837441-79844941 GCA_963921405.1 Cepaea hortensis
CCTCCTTCTCCCTCCTCCATCTACCTCGATCCACACTCCACCTCCTCCCTCCTCCTCATCCTCCTCCCTCTCCCTCCTCCTGCGTTCTCATCCTCCCTCCTCCTCCTCCTTCTTCCTCCTCCCTCCTCCTCCCCCTCCCTCCTCCTCTCTCCTCCTCTTCCCTCCCCTCCTCCTTCCTCCTCCTCCCTCTTCCTCCCTCCTCCTCCTCCTCCTGCGTTCTCATCCTCCCTCCTCCTCCTTCTTCCTCCTCCTTCCTCCTCCCTCTCCCTCCTCCTCTCTCCTCCTCTTCCCTCCCCCTCCTCCTTCCTCCTCCTCCCTCTTCCTCTTCCTCACTCCTCCTCCCTCCTTCTCCATTCTTCTCCTCCTCTCCCCTCCTCCACCTCCTACCCTCTTCCTCTTCCCCTCCTCCCTCTCCCTCCTCCATCCTCCTCCTCCCTCTTCCTCCTCCTTCCTCCTCCTCCCTCTTCCTCCCTCTCCCTCCTCCATCCTCCTCCTCCCTCTTCCTCCTCCTTCTTCCATCCTCCTCCTCCCTCTTCCTCCTCCTCCCTCCTCCTCCCTTTTCCTCCCTCCTCCTCCTCCCTCTACCTCCTCACTCCTCCTCCTCCCTCCTCCTCCTCCTCCCTCTAACTCCTCCCTCCTCCTCCTTCTTCCTTCTCCTCCCTCCTCCTCCTCCTCCTCCCTCTACCTCCTCTTCCCTCCTACTCCTCCCCCTCCTTCTCCCTCCTCCTCCTCCCTCTACCTCCTCCTCCTTCACATTCCTCCTCCTCCCTCTTTCTCCTCCTCCCTCCTCCTCCTCCCTCCTCCTCCCCCTCCTCCTCCTAATCCCTCCTCCTCCCTCCTATTCCTCCCTACTCCTCCTGTCTCCGCCCTCCTCCTCCCTCCTCCATCTCCCTCTTCCTCCTCCCTCCTCCATTTACCCAAGACAGACAGGCAGTCAGTCGGTAACGGAACGGGAACTTATATGACTACTTATATGAATTAAATGAGATGCTCCCCACCAGGGTCTGGGCGAAGCCGGGCAGGGTCAGCTAGTATCTTATATATAAAAGGCAATCTCCGTCTGTATGTCCGTATGTCCTTTATGCGTTCGCGAACAGCCCATCCGATTGAGATGAAATTTTCTGCACGTCTTCCTTTCATTCCAGCGCAGCCCACTGTCTTATTTTTTAGTGTGAAATCGGCTGTTTACCCAATATTATTTAATTTTCCATTTTTCATTGTAATTTCTATACAGCGAGGGGACTTAACTCTGTAAAAGTTATTTCAAGGGGCATAACTTTTCTGTATAACTTATAGTCATATTGTTGCATCGTTTTCAAAGATTTATAAACTCTTTGTCTATAGTTATATACCGGCATATGAGTTATAATAAATAGTGATACAATCTTTAAGGCATTTTTAAAGTTTTCATAAAAATAATGCATAATGCATAACATTGTAACTCATCTTTTTATGCTTAAAGAATAAATAAATAATAGTTACCTTATCTCTATCAAGTTTGAAGATTTTATATTTCTTTACACTGTCGCCAACTCTAAGAAGACATGGAACACCTTCAGCCATTATTAAATGTACAGGCATATGCGTTATAATCCTCCTCCTCCTCCTCCTCCTCCTCCTCTCCCCCTCCTACCCTCTTCCTCTTCCCCTCCCCCTCCTCCCTCTCCCTCCTCCTCTTCCCTCTTTCTCCTCCTCCTCCCTCCTCCTCCCTCTTCCTCCTCCTTCCTCCTCCTCCTTCCTCCTCCTCCCTCTTCCTCCTCCTGCCTCCTCGCCCTCCTCCCTCCTCCTAATCACTCCGCTTCCTTCCTCCTCCCTTCTCCTCCTCTCTCCTCCTACTCCCTCCTCCTCCCTCCTCCTCCTCCTACGTCCTTCCCCTCCTCCCTCCTCCTCCTTCTCCTCCCTCTTCCTCCCTCCTCCCTCCTCCTCCCCCTCCTACTCCCTCTCCTCATCCCTCCTCCTCATCCCTCCTCCTCCCTTCTCCTCCTCCCTCCTCATCCTCTCCTCCTCTCTCCTCCTCCTCCCTCTACCTCCTCCCTCCTCCTCCCTCCTCCTCCCTCCTCCTCCCTCCTCCTCCCTCTTCCTTCTCCTCTCTCATCCTCCTCCCCCTCCTTCTCCTCCCTCCTCCTACTCCCTCCTCCTTCTCCCTCTTCCTCCTCCCTCCTCCTCCCTCCTCCTTCTCCCTCCACCTCCTCCCTCCTCCTCCTCCTCCCTCCTCCTCCATCCATCTCCCTCCTCCTCCTTCCCCTACTCCCTCCTCCTCCCTCCTCCTCCTCCTCCTGCGTTCTTCTCCTCCCTCCTTCTCCTCCCTCCTCCTACTCCCTCCTCCTCCTCCCTCCTCCTGCCTCCTCCTCCTCCCTCATCCTCCTCCCTCCTCCTCCTTCCTCCTCCTTCTTCCTCCTCCCTCCTCCTCCTCCCTCCTCCTCCTCCTTCTAATCTCTCCTCCTCCCTCCTATTCCTCCCTACTACTCCTCTTCCTTCCTCCTCCCTCCTCTTCCCTCCTCCTCCTCTCTCCGCCTATCTCTTCCTCCCTCCTACTCCTCCTCCTCCTCCCTCCTCCACCTCCCTCTTCCTCCTCCCAGCTCCTACTCCTCCTTTTTCTTCTTCTGCTGCTGCTGCTGCCGCCGCTCCATTTACCCAAGTTAATTGTAGGGGAAGATGTAAAGATCTTTCAAGTGCTCTTTCTAATGCTTTTTGTAAGTTGGTCTTCGTTTATCTAAGGTTGTTCTAACTGCAACCAATAAATGATTAGACAGATGATTAATCAAGATGTAATTAATCTGATTTCTAATCCTGATGCCAGGATTCCTTCATGTCCATAATCTTCTAGGATGTTGCTCAAACCAGGTGTTTAAGACAATCATTTCATGCTCTTTTGCATTATACCAAGTTTTATTCTCTTTAGTTTCGTTCTCTCAAACCATGTTTGCCTACTGTGCATCCATTGCCTTGATTTCCTAATTGAGCATTGAAGTCACTCATCGTGATATTTATTTCTGAAACTTAACGTTTCTTCACAGAATTCTACATGTCATTATAAATTTCCCGTATATTATCTTCCTGATTTCTCTTGTTGGGGCATATTTTTGAATGACGTTTATGTTAAAAGGTCTGCAGATTAATTTTACCAATAGAACTCTGTCTAAAGACTGCCAAATATCCTTGAACAGATTTTGATGTTTGCAGATCCAAGATACTCCTCTTTGCCCCCCCACCCCCCCCCCCCCCAGAATATATAAACTTAAAATCCTCTCCTGTCTTAATTCTTATCCCTTTCCATCTCGTATAACACAATCCTAACATATTAATATTTTCTCTTCCCATTTCTTGTTTGAAGTTATCAAATTCTCAGTCTTCGCTTAAAGTACGAACATTCCATGTTGCCAGTTCCAGTGGTGTTAGCATTTTCTTGTGACGTTCTGTGATTTGACGAATCATGGTAAACTTGGCGTCTTTAAAGAAGATAGTTTGTCGTTGCTTTTCTTTCTGGCAGTAACTATACTGGCCGGTGGCGTGGCCGTAGCCATTGTCTCCTTGACGAGATCCTCTGCCTACCATCGCGAAAATTGAGACCACAACGAACAACTCTCGGCTGCACTCAAATTCCTTCCGTGGTTTCTTGTGAAAAATATTCCTAAAACGGCTATGAAAAACAGCACATTTTCCCCTGAAAAACACAAAACAGCTGTGGGGAAAAAATTCGCCATTGTTATGCAGTCGCCATTTTACCGGAATTACTGTGAATATTAGAATAAGTTGCATGTCCTTCACAGGACGTAGCAGTCAACCTCAGCATTTTCGCTGGTCGTGATTTCTGGGCACATTTTACGTTCAGTAGTTTGCCATTGCTTTCTGAACGACCGGTTCCTATACCTTTTTCGAAAAAACCAGCACCACTATGTTTCGAACCCGGGTATACGGTCTCACAAACCGCGTAAATGAGTTGATTTGCCTTACTGCACTTATTTTCGATCTCGTCTTCTGATCTGCCATTTGATGATATTATACTTTCTAGGTACTTGAAACTCTTTACTTGTTTCAAAGGATGTTCGTTTAGGTTAATTGTTGTTATTTGTTCTTCTTTAGTTATAGTCATTACCTCTGTTTTGCTTGTGCTAATTTTCATGTTATGTTCCCTACACATTTCGTTTAGACTATTCATGTGGTCTTGTAATTCAGCTTCTGATTTTGCTATTAGTGCTTGGTCGTCCGCAAACAGGAGTTCTCTAATGGTTAGATTAGACATTCTCTTTTCTATATATAGGTATCCACTACTACGTTAATAGCGATAACAGATTAAAGAATAACAAAATACGCAGATAAACGTTCTAGGAGAGACTCTTTCCTGTATCGTGATCCAGTGTAGGTGTGTGATGAATTGCTATTAGATATTATGTTGTCTTGGTCATTTGTGCAGCGACACCACGAGTGCTTGACGAAGTGCCGCTGGACTAAAACGTATGGGGTGTCACAATTCTGGATTGCAATTACATGGATCGATTGATGTATTTCGGTTATAGGGAGCTGAACTGGCACATTGGTGTTGCTGATAGATGATTTCTTGCTGGGGAGAAGAGGGAATTGTCTTCGTAATTATTATCCTCCTGTGTGTAGGAAGAATAATTATGAAGAGGTAAATTAAATGCAGTGTCATGAAGGGACTAAATGTGGTAGAAGTATTCCGTCTGACTTGAATTTTAGGTGCAGTACTTATGAGTGGCCTACGCACTTCTGACTTATTCGTACTTGGTGTGACGGAAGTATGTCGTCTCTCTTTTGTTTCGGGTGTAGTATATATGAGTGTCTTAAGCATTCTTATACTGGATGGATTGTGTCCGTTCTGAGTATTTGATATTTTTTGAAGAGCAAGCTGGTGCCCAGTGTAGATATATGTATTTAATCTTGATAAGGATGTTTTTTCAAGGCACTTGCCTGTGAGGTGAAGAATGGGGTGTTGTTGATGAAATGTAAATTGTTGGCACAATAAACGTTCTGTAATATGTTGTTATTTATCTCAGCCTGATGATGCTGGAATCCGTAACTCGGGGATATGATGCAAGATAATAAAACAAATAGACAAGTTCTGATAAAAGTGGCGTACCTCGTTCAAGAGTGCTAGGAGTTCCCAGGTCAACCGAGCCAAAAATGGAAGTCGCGAAATATCTTGGGAAGTGAAGGTGGCCGGCATGATATTGACAACAATATACATCGAGCGCCGATTGGTCTATACAAATTATGTCTAGCAATATGCCCAGCGGGTGCTTTAGTGTAAAGATCAAGAAGATGCACTGACAATAGCATGAGCGTGGTCAGACAAAGGTTTGATTCTTGGGCTCTCTACGTGAAGGAATATCCGGCCATCTATTCCTCCATGCATTCAGGCCTAAAAAATGTGATGATCCTGGCATGTTAAAGACCCATAGCTGATTCCAGCTTCCGGACTTTTATCAAATGCCCGATACGTCTTAAGACGTGTCAAAGAATCCGTTACTTTCTTGACAGGCCCATGTGAAATGAAACAATTAGGCTTGGTTTGATCCTGCATGTTGAGAAACAATAAGCGGAAATGCACTATCTTTATGATAAGAGAGGTCAAACTGTAGGATTTCATAACAGGTGCGATGGGTCACTGTTGCAGCAGGGTGTAATCTCATCATCCTGTTGTCGTAATCACATATCTGTTCTAATCCACATGCCTGCATTTCAGCGTGCAACGCGTGAGCTGTATTTCATATTTTTAATGGTTTGGTAGGTTTGCAAGCTGTAAACGGGGTACAAGTGGCGCATTTGGCCTAGTGTCTAGAACGCCGATCTCCCATTCGAAGACCTGGGTTCGAATTCTCCGTAAGTTAATAGATTTTTTTCTGTCCAGGGGAAAAAAGAAGATCCTAACCTGCACAGTTCGCAGCGAATGCACTAGCAGGGTGGCCTTAATTCCTCATACTATAGGGAGTAATGACTTTTTAATGACAGAACCAGGTCAGCATGGCCAAACTGATAAGAGCTCTTGTTCTTAAAATTCCGGTGTGCTATTGTCAAGGTAGCGGGTTCAACACGGAAAATAAAATATTAACTTCTCTGCCTTGTTTAGTGACGTAAATTACAAGTGCCTAAAAAATCGGAGTGAGTTCGCCGGATGGCGAGGGCCACTGGTAATAGGGAAAGCTAATCCACACACACACATATCAGTCCAGTGCACTAGAAGTAGCAGCATGAGTACGGATCATGCTTGAGTTCAAATCGAGCGAACGCAAAAATAAAAATAAAAATCAGAATACAACAAAGTTCACAAAATACCCGGCACACTGTAATATATTCATTAGGAAAACATACAATCCATCCATCCATCATGTGCCACGCCGGTAAGCGTGGGCGGTCATGTTCTGCCATCTCACTCGATCGCCAGAGTCGTGGATCAGCTCCGTGTTTCTGTCTCGACCATGCCACAATGCCAAGTCATTCAGGTACTTGCTTCTAGGTCTTCCCCTTGGTCTTTTCACCTCGATCTTACCTGTTGTCACCAAGTTCTCCAAATCATTTCTTCTCATAACATGCCCCAAAAATTGTGACTGTCTACGTCTAATGTATCTAATCAGTTTACGATCATGCAATAATCTTATATATAAAAGGCGATCTTCGTCCGTATTTATGTATCTATGTATCTATGTATCTATGTATGTCCTTTATACGTTCGCGAACGGCCCATCCGATTGAGATGAAATTTTCTACACGCCTTCCTTTCATTCCAGAGCTGCCAACTGTGATATTTTGTTAGTGTGAAATCGCCTGCTTACTCAGTATTATTTCATTTTTCATTTTTCATCATAATTTCATATATCTCAGGGGACCTAACTCTGTAAAAGTTATTTCAAGGGGCATAACTTTTCTGTATAACTTATAGTCATATTGTGGCATCGTTTTCAAAGATTTATAAACTCTTTGTCCATAGTTATGTACCGGCATATGAGTTATAATAAATAATGATACAATCTGTAAGGCATTTTTAAAGTTTTCATAAAAATGATGCACAATGCATAACATTGTAACTCATCTTTTTTTGCTTAAGAAGTTACTGTAGTCATGCAGGTGATTAGAAAGAGTTTTCATTAAAAATAATGGATGGTGTGTGGAAGAACGTTCTTTTAAGTTACTTTTTTTGTTGTATGAATTTAATGAAGCCGGACAGGGTCAGGCAGACAGATAGACAGACAGATAGATAGTCGGGAACAGGAACTTATATGACTACTTATATAAATTAAATGAGATGCTTCACACCAGGAGCTGGGCGATGCCGGGCGGGTCAGACAGACAGACAGACAGACAGACAGACAGATAGTCGGTAACGGGAACGGGAACTTATATGACTACTTATATGAATTAAATGAGATGCTTCCCACCAGGGACTGGGCGAAGCCGGGCAGGGTCAGCTAGTCTATATATATAAAACAAAGTGTATGTAAATATGTATGTCCTTTATTTTTTCGCACACGGCCCATCCGATTG
>OY992883.1:79852441-79938556 GCA_963921405.1 Cepaea hortensis
CACAATTGTTATAGTATTACATACAAATTCATTATACACAACATTCAAATACTATACACAACATTTCAAACTATCTCTATCGTTAATATCGTAAGGATCTAAGTAAGTTCTGTCCCGGTGTCTCCCTCTAGAACAGTGTTTCCCAACGTGGGGCCCACGCCCCACAGGGGGGCAATTCGATTGTTAAGGGGGGCAATTCGAAAATCGAAGAAATCGGCTGGATATAACAAAACGGGGAGACTTGAGACTGAAGTTAACTAAATTGGAACCTGACATAAAATCTCTTTGCAGCAAGCATCAAGCGCAAGGATCTCACTAAATTTAAATAATAAATAATTACTAATAATTAAAATAATATAGAAAAATCTTTCATTAAAATTATTGTGTACTAGAATTGCAGTTCTCCATTATCTTCTTCTTCTTCAGCATTCCGAGCCATTGAGGTTCTTTGCTGCAGATACAAGCCGTCTCCATTCGTCTCTCTGGTTGACCTGTTCTTGCCAGTCGCTGATTCCAAGTGCTTGTAGGTCTGTATGTATATTATCTCTCCACCGTCTTCTTGGTCTACCTCGTGGTCTACGGTCATTTATTTCTTGAGTGTAAGCGAGTTTTGTTTCCCTATTATTTTCCATTCTTTCTATATGCCCCAACCATTGCAGTCTATTAGCCTTCATGATACCAGTGATTAGCGGGGACTTAAACAGATCATAAATGTCTTTGTTGCTTCTTCTTTTCCACTCTCCACTTTGTGTATCCCTAATGGGCCCAAAGATACGTCTTAAGACTTTGTTCTCAAAGGTTTGTAACAAGGCTTCAGCTCCTTTAGTTGTACTCCAGGTTTCAGAGCCATACAGCACAACTGTTCTAATCAGTGTGTTGTATATTGTAGTTCTCCATTATATGTTTTGAAAATTTACTTACTGTGTTTGCTCAATAATTTCCTAGTGATTTCTTCCTAAAACCTATCATTCAAGTTTCTTAGTGAACATTTCAATTTTTGAATATTAAAAATAATGTATATGTTGGGGGGGGGGGGGGGGCATAAGAATTTTAGAAAGGATTTGGTGGGGCATAGCACAAAAAAGGTTGGGAAACACTGCTCTAGAAGCTACACCCTCTCCCGTCAATGTCCAGTGGCCGTCTGCCCTCTACTCTCCTGAGTTTGGACACGGTGTGTTTGCCCCTTCGTGCGTTTCGTGGGGTTTCACCCTTCACGCTTCTGCCGGGTTGTGGCTGGACGTACTGCGTAGTTTGACCTCTGTCGAATGTTCGAGTCTCATCTATTCTCTCCCCTATTCATCCCCTGTTTCTATATTCCTTCTCTCTCTCTATTACGTCCCTTATCTACTTAGAGATAAGTGAGACCTTGACATTAACAAACCGAGACCGAGTAAGAAATTCTGTTATCAAACAGACAGTGGGATCAACACCTTGGGCCACAATTATTGAAAGACAGACTATCGAGTGGTTTGGCCATGTCGTTAGAATGCAACGCCAACAACTACCATAACTGGCATTACATCAAAGATCATCTGCGACGAGACCAAGAGGACGTCCAAGAAGAAAATGGATTGACGACATCAAAGACATTGTACAATCACACGGAATGACACTATCCAGTGTCGCCCACAGGGCTGATGATGATGATGATGATGATGATGATGATGATGATGATGATGATGATGATGATGATGATGATGATGATGATGATGATGATGATGAAGCTGACGTAATGAGATCATCAATAACTCTAACAGAAAGAACACCACTGACGGACTATTTGTAATTCGACAACTGAGAGTATAAAATAAAAGTGAAAACTTTTAAACTATGAAACGCACATAAACAGAAAACTCACAGTGGAGCTGAATCATGAAGCACATATTAACAGATGGACTACCGAGGAAGTAAACCTTGAAATGTGGAGAGAAAAATCATGTATCAATGATATCAAAGCAGACAACTTTCAACAATCTTTGCGTGTGTAATTTTATGTAAGAGACACGAATAATTTACTATCAAATTGCTAAAGAATTAAGAATTCGCTAAGAACAGTATAATATTTAATTTATCTAGTCAGAATTTGTTTGAACTGGAAATTCATCCATCCATCCATCATGCGCCATGCCGATAAGCCTATGCGGTCATGTCTTGCCATCTCACTCGATCACCAGAGTCGTGGATCAGCTCCGTGTTTCTGTCTCGACCATTCCACGTGGCCAAATCATCCGGGTAATTACTTCTCGGTCTTCCCCTTGGTCTCTTCCCTTCGATCTTGCCAGTTGTCACCAAGTTCTCCACTTCATTTCTTCTCATAACATGTCCAAAAAAATTTGACTGTCTACGTCTAATGTCTCTAATCAGTTTACGATTTTCATTTGTTTCTTGAAGGACTTGTTCATTGGTTATTCTTTGCATTTTCCTCAGAAACCACATTTCCACAGCGTTCAGATGTTTTTCAGCTTATCTGCTTATTGTCCACGCTTCACAACCATACAAAAGTACAGGTTCTATGTAGCACTTCAACACCCTTTTTCTCGTTTCAGTTGATATCTTTTTATTGGTCAGTGTGTTTTTCATCTTGCAAAAGGCTACCTTCACAATGGCAATTCTTGTTCTAATCTCTTCAAGGCATCTCCCATTAGATTTACGACTGTTCCGAGATAGCTGCACCGATTCACTTGTTTAAGAATATGTCCATTTACTTGTATATTACAATGTGGTACTTCTTCCTTCCTAGAGATGACCATAATCTGTCTACTTACAATTCAATTCTAACCCTAGTTGTTCACTTTGTGCAACAACCGCATCTACTAAATGTTGCAGGTCCTGTTTATTGTCTGCAAAAAAGACTGTATCATCTGCATATCAAATGTTATTGATGCATCTACCCACAATGATGATTCCTTACATATCTTCTATATTTCTGAAAATGGTACTTTTCTGTTAAATCACCCCAAACAAACGTCACCAGCTATATTTAGGGTCACCAGCTATATTTAGCACTGACGGTGATCTCCTCTGTGTTCGGGTACAGTGCGTGTCAGTGCGTTTCAATTGCCCCACAGTGTTTATGTGGCTTTGGTAACCGTTTCTGTGTGACTGCGTGTGTGTGTCTGTGTCTGTCTCATCATCATGATTTTTCTGGAACTGGCAGCAGCAGCTGCCACGACAAGCAGAGTAGCGTTGATTTTCTGCAGCATCGTGGCATCTGACATTCTGCTAGACGCTGTTCTCATAATCATATAATGGTGCTATCGCTGACTGAGCGTTTCATAGCTGCAAGGCTCGCGTCTCCCCTACAGAAAGATCATTCTTTTCATATACTGCTGGTCTCAAGAATTGACAAGCATTTCATTTTGCCAGTTACAGTTGGGGGATGTCGCCAACAGCAACTGTTGACTGGAGGTAATTACATACGAGAGATTTGTGCCAACAAACTGTTAGTCAATCCTGTAGTAATCGGAGGTTCAAATACCACTGTCGAGATAGATGAGAGCCTATTTACAGGGCGCAAACTGCTTCATGTTCTGTGTTCCAGACAGAACAGCAGCAAAGCTTCTGCCGCTGATCAGGACACACCATTCGGCCTGGCAAAACTGTAGTCTCCGGCCTCTGGCGTGCGCACGACGACGGAATTGGAAGTATTCCCGAATTGACGCATCTCACAGTCAACCACTTTCACAGCTTTGTGGACCCTACCACCGGTGCACATACTCAATGTATCGAGCGCATGTTGAGAACGGCCAAGGAGAGAAACAAGAGGCAGAATGGAACATACAGGCCATCTACTAGAGTCCTACACATGTGCGAATTCATGTGGCGTCGACAGACTAAATGCGCTGGTCTCTATGTGTTAACACCATTCTTGCGGACATTATTCGATCGATTCTGGCCACCGCAAGACAAAGCGCACCACCGCCGCATAGAACATTGCACACCGATAGAATTGCGCACCGAGCTACGGCGCAACACAGGGAAACCCTGGATGTGACGTCATACACTTGGATTCCGTTTGTTTGGGGTGAATTAACAGCAAAGTTAGGAAACATCCAGATGGGAAAATGACTGCCCATTCCATCAGAAATGAACTGGGTGTTTTGTGGGGGACTATTGTGTTGACATTCTGGCGGCGGCATTATGCACAGTGTATCTGTACGGGCTGTTGTTTGTCGAGACTCCTGTCTTTTTCACTTTTCACATTGGGCAGTGGGGAGCGTTTTGTGTGATATTCACTGGCACAGGAACGGAGCATAATGGGGACGACCCGTTGCTGTGAAGTTGGAACTGCGACTAACTAACTAACTAACAGCAAAGCACCCTGAAAATATTTTCGCTGTACAGGGAAAACAGATCTGGAGACATTACGCATCCCTGCCTCACACCTCTTTTAATAAGCTGATATTGACCTACGTCATTCAATTCTTATGGCAGCTTGTTGTTTCCAATATATGTTTTTTTTTAAAAAAAACAAGTCTAAGGTATTTTCCATCAATGTGTAGATCTTCAAGCATCCTTATCATGGTGACATGTCTCACTTTATCGAAAGCTTTTGTGTAGTCAATAAAGCAAAGGTGTCGATCTTTATTTACTTCTATAGAACGTTCGATTACGGTTCTCAGTAAATACACAGCATTTACTGTACCGTTGCCTTCTACAAACCCACATTGTTCTTCTCCTATTTCAGATTGTCCTTTCTTCCTCACTCTTTGCATGATAATTCTTGGCCAAATCTTCGTGATGTGACTCATTATACTAATTGTTCGATGGTGAACACATTCCAAGGTTTCTGATTTCTTTTGGCATTGCAATAAATACAGAGTTACATAATTCATGAGTCTCACGATGTTCTTTATAATAACTGAGTGAGATGGTCGTTGTCTAGGTTACACTGCTCCTTGTATATCATTACAAAGTGTAAGTTGAGCTAGCCTCCTGTCTCATAATACAACTCACCCCCGCAGTGCCCATCCACCAGTCATTAAACAAGATTGAGTTGGCGCACATAATCCTTTAATGCAGAAAGAACACGGACAAACGGAACATAATTCTATATCCAGAAACAATATAATCCATAGAATATATATATCCTCCTCACAACTTAACCAGCATACATTACTGCCTTCCCAAGGCCTTATTAATCTCCAATTCATAAGACAGTTATCCAGCTACTATCCACCGCTGGACCTCACACAATACCACCCACACACTGGGTCTAGCCTCCACTAACTATCCAACCCACTTTGCGTTCAGGCCTCCATTAACTATCCAACTCACTTTGGGTGTTAGGCCTGCATTCAAAGCTCGGAGAACAACCCAACACAGGACAGAGCTCTCTTTCTCACTCCGCTCCTATCCTTCGACTCCCGACCAGCTTGGAGTCAAATCATCAACTGTCCCCTCAAGTCCCCTGACTTCACAAAAAATACACTGTCTCTCGCCCCATCCACCCTGGGGGTCTCCATCTACCCTCACCATTATTTCTCAGGGCTGGTTGTTTTTCTCATAGCCCCGCTACAGGTCACTCACCTCAATGTCAATGACCCAGGCATATGTCAATGAGGTATACTTCCAGTATCATATATTGTATTCAGTAGTCTTGTAAATTTATCTATTCCATATTCTTCTAAAGAATTCTAGATTACAAATCTAGAAGCACCAGGGGTTGGAAGAATACTAACATTTGCAGATGATATTCTTGCATATAGGCAGAGGAGAGATAGGGAGCAAACAGCCCAGGAGCTACAGGCGACAGTAGACAAAGTGATTGACTGGTGCACTGAAATGAGTGCTGTCATCCACCCGGAAAAGGCGGCTGTTTTGTGGTGCTCTCTGGACAACAGGATTGTGAGAGCGGATGTCCCAAGCCTCACGACAGATGGTAGAAATGTCAGCAGAGAGAACAAACTGAAGTATCTGGGAATCACATTTGACAGGAGCCTATCCCTCAAGGAACATGTGGAGACGGTTGTGACAAGATCTCAAAAGGGACTCAATGCACTTAAAACTATGGCTGCAATGGACACAGAGCAGATAATGCTTTTCACACTTTACCAGCACTTGATCCTCTCAGTAATTGATTATGGATTAGGTCTGCTCACTGTCTCAGAGAGTCAGCTGGTGAAGTTAGAGCGCATAAAGAACGAAGCTATGCGGGTCATTCTGGGATGCACTAGAGACACCCCAGTAGTGTGTATGCGTTACATCCTTGGTCTGCCGAGTGTTGCCAGTAGGCTCAAGGTGATGCAGGCGAAGGCATACCTCAGAGTAGCTGCAGACACAGACCACCCACTGCATGAGGCGCTGGACGCAGTTAAGGGGCAGCGACTGATAAGAGGGAAATCATGGATGTCTCAGGCAGAGGATACGATCAGACAGGTGTGCCCCTTGGAGAACATTAGGCGTGGAGAGGAGTGGGTCAGAGTGCCAGCGGAGCAGTTAGAATTGTGCAGAGGTATAATCACATTAAGCCGGGAGTGCAGGGAGTGGCCAGCAGGGGCCACGGAAGTGGAAATCCAGCAACTAATTCAGGACAATGCTCACTCGGGTGATGTGATTATCTACACAGATGGTTCGGTGTCAAGAGGTGAGAAAAGTGGCTGGGGGTTCATAGCCAAAGCCAATGGTCGACGTTTGGAGCAGGAGAGCCTGGCATATGATACCACAACATCCAGCTTAAGAATGGAGGTGGAGGCGATCACTGCGGCTCTCCGCTGGATGGAGAATACCACACACACACACACATCGTGATTGTAACTGACACAGAAAGCATGCTGACGAGGGTGAGGACGGGCAGGCTTCGTGCGGAATGGCTTGCTTCGCTTCGGAGGTCACGGGTGACAAGCATCGCCTGGATCTTTTCTCCGGGGCATGCCGGTGTGCTGGGAAATGAACAGGCGGACAGATTGGCTGGCTCTGCAGAACTTGGTGGAGTATTGATACATGACAAGGCAGACGTGGTTGCAGCCTTGTGGGAGCACGTGCACACCTCGGAGGAGCAAATGGATTACCATGGTCTGGCAAGAATGAGACAGCGAGGAGTGACGAGGGGATTTGGCCGACGCTCAACGCGCAGAGGAAAGGCGAGACGGACATATAATCAGATTGCTACTGGTACTATTAGTGTTGGAACTCTTCTCTGGCTGCTGAGGATGGGGATGGAGCGCTTATGGGAATGCCCCGAAAGCTGTGATGTCGATTCCCAAATCAATCAATCAATCAATCAATCAATCAATCAATCAATCTTCTAAAGAATTAATCATTTCTGTTGTGGTACTGTCTGAACCGAGGGTCTTACCAGTTTTCATATGGTTAAGGGAATTCTGAACCGCCATCTTCAAAATAGATGGTCCTTCATTATTATTTTGAATACCATACTGTTCTCTTTTATCATCATAAAGGTTTTTCACATATTCTGACCATACATGTAATTTCTTTTTCTGTTTCAAAGTATGATTGTTCCATCTTTTTTCTTTAGGCAGGCTGCTGATGTATGCTTTTTTTTTTTATTAGTACGCTCCTGAATACATTTGTGCATTGGTTTGGTATTTTTCTGTCGTGTTGTTTTTCAATTTCTGAGCGCAATTTTTCTCGATCCATGCTTCTTTTGCCTCCTTAAATAATATTATGGCTTTTTGTGTGTGAATTTCTTCATATTTGGTAGGATTATTTTTGTTCTGTCTTCTTGTTTCCAATAGTTGTAAAATTTCTTCAGTCATCCAAGTCTTACGACCCAATTTCTTTACTTTTAGAATAGTATTTTTCTGCAGCACAACTGATTGAATTCTTCAACATTTCCCATTGATCATCCACATCTTGAAATAGGATTTCGAGATCAGACAATGTATCAAATTTAATCTTTACTTCTATATTAAAATTATCGTGCATTTCTTTGTCAGTTTTCAGTTTGCACAAATTATATTTAGGGTTTCCTGTTGTATACTTGACTGTCTTTAACTTTACCCATAATGCGCCTGCAATTAATCTGCGATCACTGTAACAGTCTGCATTGGGGGCTGTTTTTACGACTGCTAACGCTTTTACAACGCTAACGCTTGGACAATGAGCAGTCAAGCTGAAAAGCATCTGATGGCTGCAGAAATGTGGTTTCTGAGGAAAATGCAAAGAATACCATGGACAGACAGAAAAACCAATGACCAAGTACTACAGGAGACAAATGAACATCGTAAACTGATTAGAGAAATTATACGTAGACAGTCAAACATTTTTGGACATGTTATGAGAAGAAATGGATTGGCGAACTTAATGACAACTGGCAAGATCGAAGGGAACAGACCAAGAGGAAGACCGAGAGGAAAATACCTGGATGGCTTGGCCACATGGCATGGACGAGACAGGAACACTGAGCTGATCCATGACACTGGTGATCGAGTGAAATGGCGAGTCATGACCGCCCACGCTTTCCGGCATGGCACATGATTGATTGATTGAACGCTTTTAGAAACCTTCTGCTAATCAGGATGTAATCTGTCTGGTTTTTAACCCTACCGTCTGGACTCCTCCATGTTCATAATCTTCTAGGATGCTGTTTAAACCAGGTATTTCCTACAACCAGTCCATGTTCTTTTGCCCATTATGCAAGTCTGTATCCTCTTTCATTTCGCTCTCCCAAACCGTGGTTGCCTACACTGCATCCATCGCCTTGATTTCCTACTTTTGCGTTGAAATCACCCATTATAATATTTATTTCCGGATTTTTTTCTTTTTTACAGTTCTTTAAAGCATACTCCATCTCATAAAATTCCTATATATTTTTTCACTGCATTCACTTCTTGGAGCATATACTTGAATGACATTTATTTTAAAAGGTCTTCCGTTTAATTTTACTAATAGAACTATGTCAGACACGGCCCAATATCCTTTAACAGAATTTGATGTCTGCCGATCCAATATAATGGCTACACCTTGTTGCCGTTCTTCTCCCAAAGAATAAAGTACTCTTACAATATGAAATAGGCTTCAACATTGTGCCCAGGTTACAATGTGCCACGAAATGTGTAAAATCGACAAAGCATGACGAAGGAAAATCCCCTACGAACTTTGAAATCAGGTCACGGAAATCGTAACTTCAAAGCATGTGTAACGTGTATTGATTATTTCAACACAAGAAGAACAAGTAAAGCTTAGAAACGTTTTTGCAATGAATCGTGTGCCTTTTTTGTTTTGTTGCTTTTTTTTTTTTTTTTTTTTTTTGACATCAACACAGTGCTTATTTGTTGAACATAAACATAGTGCTTTGTTATTGACATCAAGATAATGTCAACACAAGACGTGTGGAAGAAAGAATCTACGTACACAAGAGGTCACAGGATGGACAGAATTTTGTCATAGCAGACGAATTTTAACTTTAAGAAGGAAAAAGGAAATTGCGACCTGTGTCAACAAGGCAGCTGTAGTTAATTGGAGATTCGATTTCATAATTTCGGCCAAGAACATATCGAACAGAAATGTTTTACAAGAGACTGTGTAGCAAAACGGACTGTGTTAACATAATAACAATGTGAACATCAGTTAGCGAATTCGAACATCGCAAAGTATTTAATTTAAAACAGTGAGAGAGTGGCGTTACTTAATTTAAAGAATTGTGTTATATCAAGATACTAGCTGACCCTGCCCGGCTTCGCCCAGACCCTGGTGGGGAGCATCTCATTTAATTCATATAAGTAGTCATATAAGTTCTCGTTCCCGTTACCGACTGTCTGTCTGTCTGTCTGTCTGTCTGTCTGTCTGTCTGTCTGTCTGTCTGTCTGTCTGTCTGTCTGTCTGTCTGTCTGTCTGACCCGGCCCGGCATTGCCCAGCTCCTGGTGTGGAGCATCTCATTTAATTCATATAAGTAGTCATATAAGTTCCCGTTCCCGACTGTCTGTCTGTCTGTCTGTCTGACCCGGCCCGACATCGCCCAGCTCCTGGTGTGAAGCATCTCATTTAATTTATATAAGTAGTCGTATAAGTTCCTGTTCCCGACTGTCTATCTGTCTGTCTGTCTGTCTATCTGTCTGCCTGACCCTGTCCGGCTTCATTAAATTCATACAACAAAAAAAATGTAACTTAAAAGAACGTTCTACCACACACCATCCATTATTTTTAATGAAAACTCTTTCTAATCACCTGCATGACTACAGTAACTTCTTAAGCAAAAAAAGATGAGTTACAATGTTATGCATTGTGCATCATTTTTATGAAAACTTTGAAAATGCCTTACAGATTGTATCATTATTTATTATAACTCATATGCCGGTACATAACTATGGACAAAGAGTTTATAAATCTTTGAAAACGATGCCACAATATGACTATAAGTTATACAGAAAAGTTATGCCCCTTGAAATAACTTTTACGAGTTAGATCCCCTGAAATATATGACATTATGATGAAAAATGAAAAATGAAATAATACTGAGTAAGCAGGCGATTTCACACTAACAAAATATCACAGTTGGCTGCTCTGGACTGAAAGGAAGGCGTGTAGAAAATTTCATCTCAATCGGATGGGCCGTTCGCGAACAAATAAAGGACATACAGAGATACATAAATACATACAGAGATACGCTCCTTTTTTATATATAAGATTACGGACATTTTATTCTAGTAACGTTGTGTGTGATAAAATATCTACATTGAGAGTAATTATTTAGACAGTTGAATACTACCGTGCAGAACTGTGTAGTGATAGATCGCGAATACACCTTTTACAAATAATGTAAAACGACTTGTAGTCATTGATTAGTTATTAGTATAGTATTATTAGCGCAACTCTTCCTCACTTTAATCCAAGTCATCGCGCAAATCATTCTTCATCCAACGTCATATATCACCTTCAAGCCCTGTGGCGATGGGCGAGCGGCGAAGCGGCAGGCGTGGGTACACTGGCAGCCGTAGTCGCAGACCTGCATACAGGCGGCTCAGGCCATATGGTCGTCTTCTATTGACCGGAGCAGCAGTGGGATTCGGCAGCCCCCTGAGCGACTGAGCAGCCCTCTATATGAACACACTGCTCACCTCCATAGCATGAGGAAGGGGTTAGAAAAGGTGCCCTAAACATTGTCTGCTCCATCACTACCTAACCAGCTAGCCGCGGTTTGTGGGTACCCTAACTGCGGTCGACATACAAACAAAGATAAAACAAGTAAAGCTAAAAGAGGAAAACATATTCCCTTAACAATTGGAACTTGGAATGTACGCACCCTACTTGACAGAGACGGCGCGTCGGGTCCAGAGATACGAACAGCACTGATTGGGAGAGAGCTGGGCAGATACAACATCGACATTGCAGCCTTGAGCGAGACACGACTTGCAGAAGAGTAGTATGTCAGGTCCTAACTAAAGCGGATTTTAGGACTTTAGTCCTTCGTAAGTACGTCATATTTTACTATACAAAAGTCATAGTCCTACGCTCTGACGTCACCAAACTGAGTCCTTCGGGGACCGCCTTTTTTAAAAATTGACGGTTATTTTCTTGGGTTTGGATGACCACTTCCGGTTGTCGTTATGACTACTTCCGGTCTAGGGGCGGCGGCGGCGAGGCGGCGGCGGTGCGGCGGGGCGGCGGCGGTGCGGCGGGGCTGGGTCCCATAAAATACCTGGCTCGAGAGGTGGGTGATTATTATTAGTCATGGATCCTAGATGGAAACATCCTTTTACGGCTTTGATTGCGGGTCCAACAGGATGGGGAAAATCCGTCTTTGTGCAAAAGTTTCTGACTCATTTATCAGACATGGTCGATCCGATTCCAGAGGAGATTATATGGTGCTACGGAGAATGGCAATCCATGTATGAGACTATGAAAGGCATTACATTTAACGAAGGCTTGCCGGATATGGAACAGTGGACAGGTGATAGACGGCGTCTAGTGGTAATAGATGACTTAATGTCCGAGACAGATGATAGGGTGACTAAGCTATTTATGAAAGGTAGTCATCACCGCAACCTCAGCGTCGTGTATATAGTCCAGAATCTCTTTGGGAAGAATAAAGAGCAGAGAACTATTAGTGTGAATTCACATTACCTAGTGGTATTTAAGGACCCCCGGGACGGGTCTCAGATTACCAACCTGGCCAAACAGATGTATCCAGGCCGCGTATCGTATGTCCAAGAGAGTTTTAAGGACGCGACAGCGGCTCAACACGGTTATTTGCTGTTTGACCTTCGACAGGAAACACCGGATCAGCTCCGCTTACGAAGTCATATTTTTCCAGATCACCGTCAAGTCGTCTACGTACCTAAATAATATGTCCCACCGAATAAAACGTCACGGGGCCATGCTGCGATATCTGGGCGAGGCGAAGTCGACTGACGCGAAAGCCGTAATTAAATCGGCTTCCCCAGATCTCGTCCAATCAATTTGCGAGTGCTGTCACAATGTTTTAAAAGGTAATGTTCCACTGACACCGGGTCAGAAGAGACGATTGCGGCGGCACAAGAATAGTCTGAGAGCGCTCACACGTAAGAAGCTATCTATCAAGAAGAGGAACCAAATCTTGCAACAAGGTGGTTTCATAGGTGCTTTATTAGGTCCTATTCTCAACGTATTGAAAGGCGTCGTGGGGTTATAATGAAGAAAATGATCTTGATCGATCCCCGGATGCTGGAAAAACCTTATGTACCACCCGACACATTAACAGATACTTGCGCGACTTGGATCAGCAAATGCAACATGTCCTAGAAAACACAGATCTACCACCTAGGGAAAAAGCCCGCGTTTATCAACAGACTTTGCAGCGGTATCTGAATCGACTTGAACAGTACAGACATAAACCGTTGGGGATAGTGGATATCAAAGAACAAAAACCCGAAGTCAGCCCTTTACCACCTTCAGTAGCCGAGACACCTCTTCAGCTGGCTAAAAGTCAGCCAACACCTATTCAACCGGCTAAAAGTCAAGTATTCGAGTCTAAAGCAGTCGAGACACCACCTTACAGACTCAGGCGAAGCAAAAAGAAGAGGATACCTACACCCAAGTGGGAAAAATGGCCTCGCAATTAAGAAAATATTACTACGACCCTCAGAAACCCGGAGCTTACGGCGGAGCCGCCGCTTTAAAACAGAATACTAAATTGAAGAATATACAGACTTGGCTACGACATCAGGATACGTATACTTTACATAAACCGATCCGTCGTCGTTTCCAGAGACGTCCAAACATAACCGGTGGTATAAATCAACAGTTTCAAGCCGACTTGATAGATATGAGAAAATTACAAAGATACAATGATGGGATGTCGTACTTAGTGACGTGTCTCGATGTGTTCAGTAAATATGCTTGGGCCATCCCGATCAAGAATAAAACGGGGAAAGAGCTCGTGGACGCCGTGAGTAAAATTTTTGCCAATAGACAACCGATAAATTTTCAGACTGATAAAGGATCGGAATTTGTCAACAGAACTTTTTTAAAATTTCTGAAAGATCGAGGTGTGCATTTCTTTACCACTGAGAATGAAGATGTGAAAGCCGCCATAGTGGAAAGATTCAATCGAACCCTGAAAGAAAAAATGTGGCGGTATTTCACCAAGACCAATAAACTTCGCTACGTCGACGTGATAGATACACTGATCCACAACTACAACGGATCGTATCACAGAAGTATTCGCATGGCGCCCACGCAAGTCAACTATACGAATCAAAACGAGGTGTGGAATAACCTGTATCAGAAGACTTTCGACAGAAAAGTGTATTTTACAACCGGTGATCGAGTCCGACTGGCTGAACCCAAACTTTTAAAAAGGGGTATACGCCCTCGTGGACAGAAGAACTTTTTACCGTCAGTCGTATAAACCAGACCAGTCCGGTGACGTATGTGCTAAAAGACGATTCAGGGGAAGAACTCCAAGGTTCATTCTACCGAGAAGAAATACAACTCGTCGGAGACAAACAAGTGTATCACGTCAAATCAGTCTTACAAGAACGACCCAGGCGAGGTGGTAAAGAGTACTTAGTCAAGTGGTTCGGCTATCCCAAGTCATTCAACAGTTGGGTCTCAGACCTAACCAGATAATAATGGAAGAAACCAACGTGGAATCTAACTCACAAAATACCACAGAAGGAGAAAGAAATTCGGTCTGGTGCATGTTTGGTCGTCGAGTACCGCGACTAGAGATTGTCCCATTCTGTCAACTGATCGTTATATACACCGTCATCGGCGTATCACTATTCAATCTGTCTCGAAACAACGTCGACGCAGCCGAGGGCAAGTTGTGGATCGCTCTGTTAAGCAGCTGTCTGGGTTACATGCTACCAAACCCGAAAATATGAGTTTCTACGTGATATTACCGAGCAATGCTTCGCCGAACATGTTTCCCATAAACACTCCAGGTCACTATTTCGTCAAGTTACCGCAGACTATTGAGGTGAATCCACATTACGAAGTGGGTCTGACCGAAATTCAATTTCCCAACTACTACTGCAATGTGCTAGAGCATGAAGTGTGGATAAGATACAACTCACCCACCAGAGGAAATTCCAGAAAACTGTGTCCCCCAGGCCTATACAGCTCACCAGCTGCGTTTATAGCGGAGCTGAATCGATTAATGAAAGAGTCGGAGGTCGATGATCAGACGCGAGTCAGATTCTTTTTCGACAATACCTCAAAGAAAGTCATCGTGAAAATATTCGAACCAGGGGCCGTGGCTATGTTTAGCGAAAAGTTGAAAGAGATATTAGGGCTTCACTCCTCGAAGATATCACACACCAATCCATTAATGGAAGGCCAACTGGTGATAGACCTGAATAACGACCTGCAAAATATCTACGTCTACTGCGATCTCATAGCGGCTAGACCAGTCGGAGACGTCATGGTTCCATTACTGAGGACGGTTCCTATCATGAGTCAGCTGTCGGCTTCGGTGTATCGCGCTTACGACAAACCTCATTACGTACGGCTGAGTCGGTACTCCTTCGACACGGTGGAAATCCTTTTAACCATCGATACGGGTACAAATGTCTCATTCACTACCGGGGCTTCAGTGCTGACGTTACATTTTCGAATTCGGAGGAGATCAGACCTAGAATAATGAAATACGTGGCGCTACGACGAAATCCCAGACTATACGAGGACTTTTACTGTAATCAAGCTGGACATGGCATGCCGGTCTTTGTGGGTGGTCGGAGTCAGAGAGGTCGCGGCATCGGCAGTTTCTTCAGTGGACTCGGTCGCACGATTCTACCCTGGCTAAAGACCGGTGGTAGGCCCTACTGAGAAAAGGGCTCGGGACGAGTGGCCCAAGATGCTTTGGCTGGTAGAAATGTTGGGGATTCCTTCAAAGAGCACGCTAAGCAAGCCGGTCAGCGTCTACTGCAAGGAGCTGTTAACCACGTTAGCCAATCAGGTAGCGGTATCAGAAGAAAGAGACGCCTAGCGCCACCTGGTGAGCCCAGTAAACGTATAAAACTGACCCCCGCACAACGTCGAGCTCATAAGAAGAAACACCAGCACTCGGATATCTTTGCATAATGGCTCTGATTCACCCTCATTCATGCGAATGTCTTCATTCTGGTCTGGATATATTTAGTGTACCACCCACGCAGACCGCCGTGGAAGAGGTTCAATTTCTGGAGATACATCCTTTAGCTTCGCTAGCCCCCTGCGCACCTATAGAATTTGCCATCCCTGGTGCCAGTGAAGAGTATCTGGATCTGTTTAACACTTTCTTACATATCAGAGCTAAAGTCACACTACCCAATGGTGACAAACTACCACCCACAGCCGAGGTCGCGCCTGTCAACTATTATCTGCACAGTTTATTTTCTCAAGTGGACGTCTCACTCAACGACACGCTAATCACCCCTAGTGAAAATACGTATCCGTATAGAGCCTACTTGGAAGCGACTTTGAACCATGGGGAAGAAGCCAAAAAGAGTCATCTCTCAGCCGCCCTCTATTACTATGACACAGCTAAATTCCTCGATGACACGCAAGGCGAAAACAACAAGGGACTAAGAACACGACGTCAACTAGCCAGTGAGAGTCAAGAAGTAGATATGATGGGTCGATTACACGCCGACATTTTTGTGCAAGACCGCTACATGATAAACGTTGTGGATGTGAAAATTAAGCTGACTCCAATCAAGGCCACCTTTAACCTCTTCGCTCCCGACGGGGCGCTTGGTTATTCATCAATTATAACCCATGCCACGTTGGTGGTTCGTAAAGCCAGACTGAATCTGGCCATAGCGCTCGCCCACGAGACAGCCTTGCTGAGAGCAAACGCGAAATTCCCGTTCAAGCGTGTGGTGCTAAAAACATTAGCTATCCCGCAGGGAATGTTATCTCACACACAAGACAATCTGTTTATGAGTCAAACACCCACTCGCGTCGTGATTGGACTTGTTACATCAGCAGCTTTCAATGGCTCCAATAGTTATAACCCGTATAATTTTCAAACTTTTGGTCTGACGTACCTGACCGTAACCGTGGACTGTCGAGCTGCCACCAGCAAGCCCCTGACCATGGACTTTGAGCGCAATCAATACGTACGGGCTTATTTTGGTACTAACCTAGCTATCGGTCTAGTGGGCAAAGACGCCGGCAACTCAATTGACTATAATCAATTCAAGTATGGTTATACGCTGTACTCCTTTGATCTGAGTCTCAGTTTACTAGATGGAGACCAGTTTGAGATGCCGAGGACGGAGCCTTTAACACTGGAATTTAAGTTCAACACACCCACCCCAGAACCATTACAAGTCATCGTCTACGCCGAGCACGACGGGATAATTGAAGTCTCCAAGACCAGACAAGTGCTAACAGATTACGCTTCATAATGAATACTCAGCAGATTACCAGAATATTACTAGCTGATACGTATGTTCGTCGACTACAGGTCAGAGTGTGTGCTCGAGATCAACTACCCCGACATCTAGATAGAAGCAGACCAGCGGCTTTTATTGTAAACACTGATCCTAGCTATAAACCGGGATCCCACTGGGTCGCCATGTACTATGACGGGTCAGGCAAATGCGAGTACTTTGACTCATTTGGACTACCACCCTTACACAGTGACCTGTACAATTTTATTGACCATCATTCAGACACACAACTCATGTATAACACCCGGGTCTTACAAGATGTGTTAAGCAGCGCCTGTGGCCTCTATGCTATCTATTTCATCATCATGAAAAGTCGTGGAGCGAGCATGACCCGCATTCTCCAACCCATTTCAAGCAAACAATAGGTCAACGATCGACTAGTACGGCGCCTAGTCATGCCATACGTAATGCAGCTGAGACGATATAACCAGTTTACACCCTAGTATATAAACCGAGTACCATTAGCTCATTCTTAAGATGACTACAGAACGCAACACAGCTAACTGGGTCTATCTGACTCGTAATGGTGACATTGTTAGACCAGAAGGAGAAGGCATCAAGGCCGTCTTTGTCTCATCCTACAGAGGAATGACCAAGTTACACATCCGTCGATTCTTTGGTGAATCCGAGAACAGGTTTCCTGCTCCCTTGGGTATGACATTTACTCGTCAAGAATATGAACAGCTGATAGCTCTGCATCGCGAGATAATAAAAGACTTTGATAGACTCAACCAGCACCCTGTTACACTCAGTAAACAAGACACTAACCGCAGAAAGAAAGTCCAGGTCAAAAAGGGGACTAAGCGAAGATACCCAAGTCAAAAGACTCTACCCAACCAGACGTGTGATGTACCCCAGATGCATGATGTGCCTCAGATGTGTGACCAAACCCAGATGTGTATCCGACAGTCAGATGTGTGTCTACCAAGTTCAGATGAAAACCCACAGGAGACAATTATGTGAAGAATCAATATGTATAAAGTGAAAATAAAAATGAAAAAAGAAAATTTGGGTTATCTTGGTTTGTTTCTATGTGGTGTTTCTGTGCTGCCTCTGGCAGATCATTTGATTTTTTCATTCCATAGCTACAGTCAACATGAAGAAACAACCTCCCGCACCATGAAAGATGACAACACGACAGCCAGAAAGACGACAACATGACCAAGGGAAAACATGTCAAGCATTCCACTGAATAAACCAACAAAACAAAATATTTTTTTTCGTTTCATAGCTTTTATTTTTCCATTAAAACATCGTTGGCATAATATTTAATAATTTTCAATATCACTCAATGAAAACATGTGACTTTACACAACACAGAAAGTCTTTTATTTTTTCAATGATATAGTCACAAGGAAAACACACAGTGAGTCTTTTATTTTCACAGTACACAATCATAATAGAACAGAGGCAGAAAAGGGTAGTGGGATAGGAAAAGGGGTATTTACATATTTACACTTATATATATCTAGGGGTGATGTGGGATAATTGTCTGCGTGTACTTTTCTTTTGATGTAGAAGAATGATAAATCCTCTCTGTGTTGATGATACGTGTACACAGAGGAAGTCTGTGTCTTAAAGGCTATATTTGTCCCTCCAGTCGCAGTCTGGGTGTCAAGGACATTTAGAAAGACTTCTCTGTCTATATGTGTGTTGTGTTGTTTTGTCAGCCCTTTCGTGCTGGTCTTGGTATATTCTCCAAAGCAGTGATAGGTCTTGCTGCATAAGGAGACCATCCCCTTTCCCTCATACTCTAACTTAAATAACCCAGGGGTTCTTTTGTCGAAGACTCGCTTAGCCTTACACGCGTCACAGACTGGTACACCTCCCCTACTCCTAATATATTCCCGTTGATGGCTAGCACAGACCTCAGCCGGGAACCAGGAGCTATAGACTCTATAAAATTCCTCCAGAAGCTCCGGTCTGACGGCCTGTGCTAGGCTCGGTGTACTAAGAGCTAAGTAAAAGCTATCTGTGTCCATCTCACACAATTGAAAATCCTCCCTAGCTATAAACCAATCTAAAAAGTCATAATAAAATTCTAACATCCGCAGCTTTGCGTACTGGTACACAAAGAAGCCTATTTGCTGGGGTAGATCCCATAAGGTGGTCTTTTTCAGAGACTCTACCTCAAACACATCATCTGACAACATGGTCATCTTTTTTAAACAGAGGTTGATTCACCAACTTTGACGTACCAGCCCCGCGACAATATGAAACATTGGTGTGCTTGGCCTTGTTGGTGAGCGTTTTGCCATAGGCTGCGTTTCCCAATAGCTTCATTGTCTCGGCCTTAATAGTATAGGCCCGGTATAGGTCACCCTGACGTCTGGCATCAGACACCCCTTTACCAAACCGTTCAAAACACTTCTGAGGTTTGTACTCGATGATCTGATATATTTTGGTGACCTCTAAACCATGTGTCAGATACCATTTTAACAATGGTGTGGCCAATAGGATCTTTCCCCCACATAGCTACCTATCAGAGTCCGACGTGAGCCGTTCAACAGCTTATGGGTCTCGGCATACATCTTCATGAGTTCTCCAATGTCGGCTCTAGACACATCAATGTTTTTAAAGATGGGTGTCATCTCTGAAAATAGCTCTTTATATTCGTCTGGTACGTGTATGTCACACTCTATTAAACCAAACAAGGTCTCGTTTTTCACAGCTTTTATTATCTTTTCATGGTCTATGGTCTCATAACGATGCCAGGGCGCGACATATGGGAATGTGGTTTTCACAAAACTCTTAATGGCGCTATTGATCTTTTTGAGACTCTGCCACTCACATTCCCACATCTCCACGACCGTGACGTTAACCTCTTCTTTAAGATACTTGTGAATCTTAAGCGTGTTGGCATATAGTTCAGCCAAGGGTTTCTGGCTCACCGGGTTAACATCATGACCACGGGTCAACACACAGTTTTCATGCCCGTGGAATAAGCACCCGTGAAACTGATAGACGATTCGAGCCGTTTTGTCCCACCCATCAACTCTGATGTGTCTTTCTCCTAGGGACATCTCCCGCCCATTAAACTGGGATTTTAATTCTATGCCTAGAAAATGTTCAACCCATGCCAACCACTCTCTGCACTGGACAATATAAACTCTGGTTTTATGGGGCTTGAACCCATCTTCTGCATTTCGTATCACAGGAAAACCCGTGAGCATGTTCTGTGTCAAAGCCCATAAGTATAGAGCATTGGCATCGTACCCTTTCACACTCTCAACTGACTTAACCCCTCGAATCCTAGTCTTACCTACCTCATGATATCTATGATATATGATCGAGGGGCCCCCTACAGTATTCTGTCTAATTTTGATGTGCAGCTTACTCTCCTTATTGGAGCACAGGGTAAAGTAGTTATTTTTAGGTATAGTTTTAAACAAATACCTAAGGGTCACCCCAGGGACAGAAATAGCATCCTTGAAAATATCTACACCTAACCCTTTGTAAAATTCAACTTGTTTGTCTAATGCGTCAATAAAAGGCTTCCATTCATCCATCATGTGCCATGCCGGTAAGCGTTGGCGGTCATGTTCTGCCATCTCACTCGATCACCAGAGTCGTGGATCAGCTCCGTGTTTCTGTCTCGACCATGCCACAAGGCTAAGCCATCCAGGTACTTGCTTCTAGGTCTTCCCCTTGGTCTGTTCCCCTCGATCTTACCAGTTGTCACCAAATTCTCTAATCCATTTCTTCACGTCCTTATTATTGTACCAGCGCAAAAAGTCTGCCAGTGTGGACATATGGTTCTCGCTCCATACTCGTTGGCATTCCTCGTATTCGGCAACTGAAATATTGGCGTTTTTCAGCTGCGAATAAAATGCCTCGTGTGGAGGCAAGCGAGTCTCCGCTAGTCTATCCAAGGATGTTATATACTCGCAGCAAAACACCCCCGTTGTCTCTTTGATGTCATACGCCTCTAAATATTTGGATTAACTTAATCCCGGGGCTAAGTAGTTTACAATATCTAGAAATCTAAGGTTTTTAGTGGAAATGACCATTAAATTATTATTCCTTTTCACTACATAGTTAAAGGGGTCATCAGTGGCAGAAATGAAGGACTCTATCAGATAAGGTTTCACTACATTAATGTCATACCGACCTGAGTTGAACCCCAGCACCGGCATTGCGCGAAGGTACTCGTCTAGCCTAGCCACTAGCTCGTGTTTGTTTATAACCTCTAAGGTTGTATACACAAAATCATGTTCTTTCCGTAATTCAGTATACGCTGCATCAGCGATTTGAGTCAGATAGTCAACCATCTGCCTCACCAAGCCCTGAGGATCCCCCGCTGTGATGTGGCAGACGGGGTTCGTGAAACCAGGGACATTAGAGGCTATCGACCAACTAAGGGGGACATGTTTTCCTATAAATTTCGTGGACTTGGTTTCACCTGGTAGATTGTCCTTCACAAAGTACGCCTCATAATCATAGGCCGCTCTATAGGGGTAGACGTAGTCTGTATCCACCTTGACACCCAATGAGCTGATGGCTTCCCATACAGTCTCAGTCACGGAGTATACACCTCCTTTATAACTGTTAACAGTTATCCCCCCATTACAGGTCTGAATATGTCTATTCATATCCAGAAAAGTATCCCACAATTTCCCACACTCGCTACACCCGAATGACTTGGCTACTCTATCAAGATTATTGATATACATGAAATGATCCTTGTACAGTAATACCCTCATAGTCTTAGGATGTTTCCCACTACTGCGAAGTTTGGGGACCAAGGCCTGGGTCTCATTAAACTCAAAAATATCTACATTTACCCCAAAGCAGTTTTCTATTGCCGGTATGTCAATAAGTCTAACCCCAGGGAAGTTGTCTAGCGAATCTAGCTTCTGATATTTCTGCCACTTGTTTGCTAATTGATTTGTATGTTTCCTAAGATTCCTAACAGGTTTCCCATTGAATACCGCCAGACATCGATAGAAGCATAACATGTCAGTGTATGGCTTGCTGCTTGAGTCATGCTGTAATATATTGATGCCGTAATTGTGTCTTATGTGGGTCGGTAAATCCTCTAAGCAGCAACCTATTGGGTGCTCATTTATGTGATATACATAAAAGCTAGTAGCGGGGATTGTCTCTACCATGTACTTAGTGTCAGGTCTGTTGTGTAGGACGTAGTTAAACATGTCACTGTTCTGAACTATTTCTATAAATTCGTCAAAGTCTTTTTCGTGGTTAACTAGGTGGGGGATGTCGAGTTGGCATGCATTGTTCGACGAAGAATGGAAAAATCTAAGTTCGTCTGTCTCCTTATGTCGTAAGATCATGTGATGTGAATAATTAACCTTAAACCTGCATGTCTGACTAGTAAATATTGGTTTTAAAGTCTCGGTCCAGTCAATTGGTTGTGTTGAGTCTGGTCGATGAAAAAAATTGTAGGTCGATACGTATTTGTGAATGTTCTGATGTGTCTTAAGATAGGGCCAGACGTCTCCATATTTCTGTTGCACGTTAGGGTCGCTGATAATGTCTACAGTCTTTAGTTCCTCATCTACTTCGTCAGCTATAACGGCTTCCTCTGTTTCCACGTGATCAAGTTTAGGTTTTTTAGCTGATTGCGTGTCTGTTGGTGCTTTTCTTTTACGGGATGTAGTGTCTGATGTCGATGGTGTAGTGATTGATGGTGTAGTACTACAGGGTGTAGTATCCAATGAAGATGTCTAGTGATGTCTTTTCATGTGTTGTTTTAGATTGTCTTTCCTACTGTTTAAGTTGCCACAGATGTGGCATTTGTGAGTTTGGTTGTTGTGTACTGTCTTAATATGTCGAGTAAGATTGCAATTGTCTGTAAAGGTCTTAGCATAGATAGGACAGAGAAAGACAGATTTCTGAATAGAAGACACAGTAGAGCAAAGAGTAGTAATTGCTGATAATAAATGTGGTGATAGATATAGGAGTAGTTCACTTCCGCTTGTTGTCAGTGCTTTTCGGGTTTTGGCAGTGTACACAATAGTAGTATTTCCACCACTGTTTCTCGCGTATTATATGACGGTTGTGTGTTGCTCCAACGGTTACAATGAGTAATATCTTCTTTTACACGTATATGTGTGGGACTTAAAAAAAGCTGTGGAGAAAAGATATTTAACAAACAGGTTACATCTACTATATTGATTATATAAAATTATTTAACTAAGAAACACCAATTTTGAATGTCACATGCCGTGTAGTACTATTAATGCAGGGGGTATTTCCTACTTTTTTGCTGCTAGAGTCTTTATATATTATGACTTCAGTGTAGTTGCTCCCCGATTTCTAACTTAGTTAAGACAGTGCATAATACTTATGATCCATAGCACTATTTTATATTATAGATTATTTATATAATATGACGTCGGTGGTGGCACCGGATTTAATAGTTAGTTAGCGCTTCCTATACTACTTATGATCCATAACACAGAACAGTGAGAAAAAGACAGCATACATACCTCGTATGATTGACTTTTTTCGTTGTAAACAGCTCTCAATTGATCACCTCTTTTGGTTTTTGTAGACCGTGTGAATCTGTAGAATGAATTATGGGGTCCATATAGCACATACATGGTAAATTACACAGAATATGATACATTTTTATGTCTGATATACACATATCATGGGCGGTAGGACACAGAGGCGTTAGTCAGATAGCAAGATAGTAAAGGAGGCAACACACACACACACACACACACACACACACACACACACACCATCACTCCATCAAAAAAGAGGATGATAGTTTTCATGTCTCCGCTTTACACCAGGGGTGGAAGCCAATATGATGATGATGGTGAATGATGATAAAGATACAGTGCTAGATATTTTACCTTATGATCAGTCCTTTCCTTTGGATTTTCTGGTGATGTCTTTGCCGCGGTCGCTTTTACTGTCCCTAGGTTTTAGCAGTTTCAAGCTGTAATAACAAGCGAAAGAGACAGGTTAGCTTACAACGATGAGTGCTTACAAATACAACACTATAAAGGCAGAACTATTACACACAAAATCATAAGGCAACCACCAGCGATCGATTTGGTAGCAGGCCGCCTGACCTATTCCGCGCCCTCTCTGTCTATCTACGCCACTCTCTTCCTCGCCCTTCTGTCTCTCTGCTCCGCTCTCCTCCTCTGTCTGGGTGTCTCCCGCTCCCGCTCTCTCTCCCTCTCTCACACACACACACCATCACACACACCATCACACACACACACCCACACACACACGCGCGCGCTCACACGACAGTACACACACACACACCAGCACACCAGCACAAGAGAGTATGATGGTTTTCATGTCTCCGCTTTACACCAGGGGTGGACGCCAATATGATGATGATGGTGAATGATGATAAAGATACAGTGCTAGATTTTTTTAACCTTATGAACAGTCCTTTCCTTTGGTTTTTCTGGTGATGTCTTTGCCGCGGTCGCTTTTACTTTTTTACTAGAGACACGTGAGCTTACAATGAGGATCGCTTACATTACATCACAATAAATGGGTGATCTAATAGACACAAAACCATAAGGCAACCACCAGCGATCAATTTGGTAGCAGGCCGCCTGACCTATTCCGCGCCCTCTCTGTCTATCTACGCCACTCTCTGCCTCGCCCTTCTGTCTCTCTGCTCCGCTCTCCTCCTCTGTCTGGGTGTCTCCCGCTCCCGCTTTCTCTCTCTCTCACACACACACACCATCACACACACCCACAAACACACACGCTCACACGACAGTACACACACACACACACCAGCACAAGAGAGGAGGATGGTTTTCAGACCCCGCTTTACACCAGTGGTAGACGCCAATATGATGATTATGATGAATTCTGATGATGCTACAATGTTAGCTGTACCTTATGACAGTACTTTCCTTTGGTTTTTCTGGTGATCTCTTCACCGCGGTCGCTTTTACTTTCCTTCAGTTTTAGCAGCTTCAAGCTGTAATAACAAGCGAAAGAGCCACGTGAGCCTACAATGATGATCGCCTGTGTGCGCTTATCGGCACAACACATGATAATGAATAGAAAGAAATGAACTGGTTGCATGTGTAAATAGTCTATGCGCGCGCTAGAACATGGTGGTTTTAGATTTCATATTATTTATTCTTCAATTTATCATACACACTAAACAACCAAACGCATATTAATAAATTCTTTCTAAAGTTTAAAATATACATTTGCAAACATTCCTCGTTTGACCACCGAGTTATCGCAACGCTCCAGTGGAGATATGTAATTATCGCCCGGAGGAGTTGACCCCGCGTAGCTTTGCTGGGTACTTGCGATTGTCCAGTGGCCATTGTTAAAATACATTAACGGGGAAAACCACCGGCCTGTGATTTTATCAGTTGCCTTGTTGTGTGGGGAGAGACACGGTGTGTGTTTATAATTAAAATCAGGTTTAGGCTGGTCATGTACACAGAAAAAACAACGGTTCTGAAAATATAGGAAGCCGTTTTATAATTTAGGTAAAAATAAGAAAAGATTTATGTATAGTAACGCAGCGGGTAAGCCATATAAGAAGATGGGTTGGTGACGTAGCCACGTGAGATATATGGTGCTCGAGACGAATGGTAACATGTCGGCTGGGACACATTAATAGTTATGATACTTACCCTCTTCTATCTCTCCGGCGGGGGATGTGCGTGTATCTTCTCTCGCTCTCTCTCTCTCTCTCTCTCTCTCTCTCTCTCTCTCTCTCTCTCTCTCTCTCTCTCTCCGGTGGGCTATGCGTTGTGTAGGATGCGTCTGTCTTTTCTGGTGGGCTGTAAGCTGCTCGACTTTGATTCTATTCAGTGGTCAGCAATAGAATGAGACTTAAGCCATGGCGTTTGGGTGTTTTATAGCACCAAGTCACGTGATTATGGCTATAACAATAAACCAGTTTAGACTGGTTTGCGGTGGTTATAGCTAGCCAATTGCTGACATGGTAATTTTACTACGACACCACGCTGTAGAATGAAGCCATAACGGGTTCAGACATGTTTTCAGTGAGTCACGATTGACCGAGCACGGTAGCGACGATGTCGAGGTCGGGCACAGCGGGTCTAAAGCTACTGAGGCGTGTGCGAGGTCCACCGATAGCTAGAGAGAGAGAGAGAGAGAGAGAGAGAGAGAGAGAGAGAGGGAGAGGGAGAGGGAGAGGGAGAGGGAGAGAGGGAGGGAGAAGCAGGTAATGAAATAAAGAAAATAATCAGATAAAGAGAATAAAATGAAAATACACAGGGCCGCTTGGTATATTCTAAGACTCCCTGAAAGAAACTATACTTTTTATCACTAGACAGTAAATCACATGTTTGACCTTTAGCTGTTGTATTTGTTACAATGAAAGGGCGATAATTCTGTTTATCAAGGAGAAGTTATTTGTAGGGGTTTCATTACATATTATAATGATTATCTCGGGAACTTATGGCATATTTTAAATGAGACTCGTAGTTTTATATTGACGTAACTATTCTACAGTATACATACAAGAATTTAGAGGGTTTAATTATGTTTTGGGGTTAATTTTTAATAAAATTCATTGGGTGGTTAGAATATTCCTATACCAGATTTTCACCATGCGTTTAATGGTTTTACATGGGGTAAGGAAAACCTGCCGAATTAGCATACTGAGCCGTGCAAAAAAGTTTATTCATGCAATCCAAAAAGGGATCCTCGGGTTACCTCGAGAGATGGACTAAATCATTGTCATACTGACTTCGGTCTTCTTCATCGAAGGGTCGATATGACTGGAGGTCGATTACAACATGTGACCACCGCCGGGGTGCACCACCCGCGTCGAGGTTCGGTTCGCGTCGGACTGGTTCGCGCTTCCCACGCCGCCGCCGCCACCACCGCCGCCGCCGCCGCCCCTAAACCGGAAGTAGTCATCCCGACAACCGGAAGTGGTCATCCAAACCCAAGAAAATAACCGCCAATTTTAAAAAAAGGCGGCCCCGAAGGACTCAGTTTGGTGACGTCAGAGCGTAGGACTATGACTTTTGTATAGTAAAATATGACGTACTTACAATGGACTAAAGTCCTAAAATCCGCTTTAGTTAGGACCTGACATACTACTCAGAAGAAGGCCAAATCTGTGAAATAGGTGCCGGCTACACATTTTTCTGGAGTGGAAGGAAAAGCGAGGAAAGACGCCAATATGGTGTGGGATTTGCCATTAAGTCGTCCCTGGTCGACACATTAGCTAAATTTCCAAAGGCTATAAACGACAGGCTTATGACCATTAAGTTGCCCCTGCTGAATGGAAGGAAGCATTCAACCATTGTGAGTGTCTACGCACCAACTATGACCAGCGAAGATGATGTCAAGAACAAGTTCTATGAGGACCTGCACAATGTATTAACATCTGTTCCCAAAGGAGACAAACTTATACTCCTTGGGGATGTCAATGCCAGAGTAGGCACGGAAACCACCTCTTGGAGTGGCATGATTGGAAAGCACGGAGTCGGAAATTGTAACAGCAATGGACTCCTCCTCCTTCAGACATGTGCCGAATACGATTCCCTGATTACCAACACAATTTTCCGTCTCCCTATGAGAAATAGGACATCGTGGATGCACCCACGCTCGAAACACTGGCACCTCATTGACTATGTCATCGTCAGGAGACGTGACAGACAAGACGTTCGGATAACAAAATCCATGTGTGGTGCCGAATGTTGGACAGACCATCGTCTCATTGTCTCGAAAATAAACATTCACATCAGGCCACCACGGCGTCCTCAAGGGGTAAAAATGCAAAAAACTAAATGTCACCCGCCTAAACAGCAAGAAAATGCAGCAGTCGTTTGAAAATATGCTGGAAGACCGCCTCAAGCCCAATGCTGCTGCTAAACAGGATACAGAAACAGAGTGGAGAGCCCTAAAGGACATAATTTACAACACTGCTATGGAAATCCTGGGTCCAGCCCCCCGAAAGCATAAAGATTGGTTTGATGAAAATTCCGAAGACATCAACTAATTGCTGGCCGAGAAACATTTTCTCCTCAAGGCACATTTGAATGACCCGAAGTCAACATAAAAAACAAGATGCCTTCAAGAACATTCAGAGAGTAGTGCAGCAGAAACTTCGGCACATGTGGGACTCCTGGCTGAGCAGCAACGCTGATGAAATTCAAGGCTTTGTTGACAGACATGATATGAAAAACTTCTACGACTCACTGAAAGCGGTCTATGGTCCTACATCACCAGGCATAGCTCCCCTCCTCAGTGCAGATGGGGGAACATTGGTCACCGATACGAAAGAAATCCTTCAAAGCTGGGCAGAGCATTTCAGCAACATCTTAAATGCAACTTCCTTTTTCGATGCTGAAGCCATCAACTGCCTTCCTCAAGTTCCCACCAATGAGACACTTGATGACCTGCCAACCATAGTGGAAGTAAACAAAGCCATCCAGCAACTCTCCAGCGGCAAGGTACCTGGTCCTGCCTGACTCCATCCCAGCAGAGATATACAAGGCAGGTGGGCCGGTCCTAAGAGAGCAGCTTCACCAAGTCTTTACAAACATATGGGTGAACGAGACCATACCACAAGATTTCAAGGACGCGTCAATAGTCCACCTTTACAAACGTAAAGGAAACCGCCAATCCTGTGACAACCACCGAGGCATCTCCTTGCTTTCAATTGCAGGGAAGATACTCGCCCAAATTCTTCTCAATCGCCTCATGGCCCATCTAGATTAAGGTCTTCTTCCTGAGAGTCAATGTGGCTTCAGAAAAGAACGTGGAACTGTTGACATGATTTTCGCTGCAAGAGAAATGTGAGGAACAGAACTGCGAAATGTTTTCCACTTTCATTGACCTTACCAAGGCTTTTGATACGTCAGCAGAGAAGGATTGTGGAAGATCATGGCAAAATATGGCTTTCCACGAAAGTTTGTCCAAATAGTGCGGCTATTTCATGATGGTATGCAGGCAAGAGTACAGGAAAATGGTGAACTGTCTGAACCCTTTCCTGTCACCAATGGAGTGAAGCAAGGATGTGTCCTGGCACCAACACTGTTCAGCCTCATGTTTTCAGCCATGTTGATGAATGCTTTCGAGAACGACGACATTGGAATAGACATCAACTACCGTATGGATGGAAATTTATTCAATCTCAGAAGGCTGAAAGCTAAAATCAAATTTAACAGCGACACCGTCAGAGAGCTCCTGTTTGCTGATGATTGCGCTCTATACGCCAACTCAGAGGCGGAATGCAACATAATGTTACAGCTTTATCACATGCTTGTGCCAACTTTGGGCTCAATATCAACTTAGAGAAGACTGCAGTTATGTACCAGCCAGCTCCAGGGAATAATCACACTGTGCCGAATATCAAAGTCAATGGTCATAGGCTAAGTGTTGTGGACAAATTCACCTATCTTGGCAGCACTGTGTGACAAGCTGCCACAATTGATGATGAAGTGAATGCAAGAGTCTCCAAGGCCAGTGTGGCCTTTGGCAGACTGTACAAGAATGTATGGGACAGAACTGGAATAAGCCTGCAAACAAAGCTAAAAGTCTACAAAGCAGTTGTATTATCCACACTACTATATGCTTGTGAAACCTGGACTGTTTATCAGCGACACGCTAGGAAATTAAACCACTTCCACAGAGTCTGCCTAAGGAAGCTACTGAAGATTAAATGGCAAGACAAGATCCCAGACACTGAAGTCCTAGAAAGAGCGTCCATGCCCAGTATCCACACTCTACTGATGAAGAATCAGATTCGTCGGGCTGGTCACTTGACTCGCATGCCAGATCACAGGCTCCCTAAACGAATGTTTTACAGCGAACTGCGTTGTGGTAAACGCTCCCAAGGTGGCCAGAGGAAACGCTTTAAAGACACTCTGAAAATCTCTCTGAATGCTTTTGGAATTCATCATGACACCTGGGAGACTGCAGCCAGAGACCGAAATTCGTGGCGTGCATCATTACACAAGGGTGCAGTCATGTGTGAGGCAACCAGGACTGCAAGAACTGTAAAGAAAAGGAAGGACAGAAAAACCACTGCAGGAAATCCTCCTCCAGAAACGTCAAGCATTCTCTGTCCACATTGTCAAAGAACATTTCGAGCCAAAATAGGCCTTATCAGCCATCTTAGAACCCACGGCTCCATACTTTCAACCCCACTGGATGAAATGAATGGTCATCATCATTCTTGATGGACAAACAACAACAAAACATCGTGTAGTAGAGTAACCGTGTTAATAGTACTGTAAAACGGATCAGATTATTGGATTATAGTTACTTGAATATTAAAAATTAGTCTTTATATGAATCAATTTACAACAAAACACTATTTTTTTTATGATAACGTAGAGGAGCGGCTGGCAGAGTTAGGAGAGGCTGGCCGAGTGGCTAGAATGCCGGATACTCCTTCGGGAGACTCGGATTCGAATCTTCGGTACGGTGTGGAGTTTGTTTCTGCAGGGGGCAAAAAGAAAACCCTAACCTGCACAGTTTGCGGCGACTGCACTAGCCAGTCTTCCTTAATTCCTCAGGCTCAAGACCCTCCTGCTATACACTGCAAATGACATTTGGACAGAAAACGTAGAGCGTGTGTATCAAATTAGCATATAATATTTATACTTTAATAGTTATTATAAAATGGTTTTATATATAATCATTGGAAATAGTGTTATATTAGAATACAATTATAGTAATAGATTTGTGATTATAATTAGCGATTATTCTTGTTGTGAACTTAGAAGATTGTTATAATTATATAAATAAATTAAAATATGATAAATATATAGAAGATGGAAGGTTTGGAAACTCACAGATCTGTGAGAACTTACGATCTGTGATTGTTGAAATTGCTTGATATTGATTACAACTATCAACTATGTTTTAATTTGTTTGTTGCAATTAAAGTAACATTATGAGTAATTTGCATTTAAATTTCATTGTGACAAATTTGCGACAAACAATCCTTGACAACTATTGTTTATATAATTAACGTTATTAAACAGCATGTGAAATTAAATTTGAATCGCAAATAATTCCATGTTGGAAAATTAAATTAGATTGTATGATTGTTCCCAGTTGAATGATTTATATTTTTTTTTTTTTTTTTTTTTTTTTTTTTTTTTAAGCATATCCTTTACAGGACTTAGCTGTCAACACCAGCATCTTTCAGCTGTATGTTGATCTCTTAGCAAGATTACGCTCAGTAGTTTGCCATTGCTTTCTGAGCGGCCGGCTCACATACCCCGTAAGTTACCGATGCGATTCGAACCACTGCTGATTTGAACCGTCATCACGTTACCGACGAGAGTATACGAGATTACGGAGAAAAGTCATAACCTCTAAGCCACGAAGCCGGCTATATTTGAATTAGTGTTCAATTTTAACAAATTCGTAAATTACTATCATAGTTCCATTTTCATTGGTTGGACTGAGGTGTTTTTGTGGAGCACGTTCTCGGACATTCGACTAACAGTGCAAAAGGAAGGAAAATGGACATTGTTCAAAGATACTCATAAGTTTGCAGTTGTATTACCATTATAGAAGAACGAGGTCGAAAGAGCCAATTACTGCAGATCTACAGGATGGGAAACTCAGCTATAGTGGAGATTACTACCGGGCATATCCGTGAGGCATATATAGACTTCTAGGAGGCCTGGGAATCTTTCTAGTGCGTCAGTGAAAACGAAGAATATATATGAGTTAGAACCTATCTATCTATCTATCTATCTATCTATCTATCTATCTATCTATCTATCTATCTATCTATCTATCTATCTATCTATCTATCTATCTGTCTGTCTGTCTGTCTGTCTGTCTGTCTGTCTGTCTGTCTGTCTGTCTGTCTGTCTGTCTGTCTGTCTGTCTGTCTGTCTGTCTGTCTGTCTGTCTGTCTGTCTGTCTGTCTGTCTGTCTGTCTGTCTGTCTGTCTGTCTGTCTGTCTGTCTGTCTGTCTGTCTGCCTGCCTGCCTGCCTGCCTGCCTGCCTGCCTGCCTGCCTGCCTGCCTGCCTGCCTGTCTGTCTGTCTGTCTGTCCGGAAAATGCAGACGTTTGAATTCGAATGGCATATCTGTTGGAATCATTGGGATGCGAGGCAACAGTACATCTGCTCCTTTTAATTTTACACTTAAAATTGTAGCTTCGATGATATTGTTCAGAGTTAGAAAATGTTCACGTATCTAAAATATATCCATTATTTTTACGAAAACTTTGAAGATGCCTGAAAGTTTTTATCACTTTGTTTATACCAGATACGACTGTGGTGCACAGAGTATATGTTCAGCCCTTTCCCGTTCTCTTTGCGGGTAAAATGTGTTCGAAAATTTTCATGTATTTAAAATAGATGCATTATTTTTATGAAAACTTTGAAAATGCCTGAAATATTTCATCATTATATTATAACGCATATGACTGTAGATAACTTCTTTAAACATGTTATAAACTTTAAGAAAAATACAACAATTATTTAAATTACATAATATAGCAATGTTACTAAAAGTAATGTCCCTTGATATAACTTTTGTTGTTAAGTCTCCTTAATTAGACGTCTTTTCTTTTAATATTGATTTAATACGTAAATATCGTTTTTTAGACTAACAAACTATGTCAGTTGGTTCGGCGGGAGTGAGAAGAACATCTGTAGAAAATTTCATCTCATATAAAACGAATGGCAATATAGAAATTATTTTATAAATAATAATGGTAAATGACGAGAGAGAGAGAGAGAGAGAGAGAGAGAGAGAGAGAGAGAGAGAGAGAGAGAGAGAGAGAGAGAGAGAGAGAGAGAGAGAGAGAGATCCTACCAGTATGCATGCATGTGAGAGCGATATATTTCCAAACCTCACACGTACCTTCACCCAAAGCGCAATGGTTTGTAGTAGGGTGTAAAATGCTCATGCAAGTACATTAATGCAGTACTGCATGAGGATGCCCGAGGGGATTGGATTTAATGGCAGTTAGACGTCAGTCCTCTGAATATAAAGAAGGCTGAGTCTTCACCACGTCCACGTTAGCTTGGATGTCTAAAATTGTGTCCAATATATATATATATATATATATATATATATATATATATATATATGTGTGTGTGTGTGTGTGTGTGTGTGTGCGTGCGTGCGTGTGTGTGTGTGTGCGTGTGTGTGACTGGCACCTTGCCGTCTTGACAGGCGATAGCTTGTAAAATGGAGTTATACCTCTCCATAACACAAAGCTTGGGCTGAATTTAGAGACCATGTGTTGCCCATGCAGCATGATCCCTCTCTTGGCCTGTCTAGTGTACTCCAGAAGAAAGGTAAACCAATATGTCTGGAACGAGACAAACTGCAGAAGCTTATACCACGTTTCAGAGATCATATGCAGTGCGTATGGATGAGTATGCTTAAAATATTAGAGTCATACTATGCCTATCACGATCATGTTGCTTTTCTGTAAAAATGTAATTCACTTATGAGATTCTTGGTGAAGTATGTATGTTTAAATATACTAAGATCATAGGTTTAACATAACATGATTATTAGATGCATAATTTAGAATTCATACATCGTATTAATAACTAAATTGAATAAAGTATGAATAAACATATAGTATTATATATTATTCTTACCATGATCACGTGTATTTATTACTTGAAACAAGATATGTATATATTCTTGTCTTTTCCGATTTCAAGTTATAATACCATATAACAGACAACGCAAGTTTAATTAGATATTATAATATTTATTTAAATATTGTGTATAATTGAATAAAGTTTAATTAATTAGGTTAGAATAACCGAATTTTATATATTAGACCAAATAAAAGATGAAATAAATCAAGTTTGGTCTGGGCCCAAATCTTTTCACTGGCCCACCGATATGTGCCTTTATCTGGTTTATTGTGTTATAGATCGTGATATTGTTCAGGAAAAAGTTCGGTCTGTACGATGAGACTGTGCAAAGTTACCAGCCACGAGCGTTGGTCACAAGAACGTGAAAAGCGCTCGGGACGCTCCGTGAAAGGACGAAGAGTCACCTTCAAGATCAGCTGGGTTTAAGCCACGGTCAAGTTGGAAGTCAAGTTTGAAAGTGATGACAAAGATGCTGGAGAAAACTTACTTGCGTCGTCAGTCAAAGGACAGAAGATACATATCATATTTCTAAGTGGTAGAATGGAAGAAAGTATGTAATGGATAATTGAAGGTTTTGACTTTGTGAAATGTGATGGTATTGACACGAACAGTTAAACTGCAGCTCGCAGAAATTGTGACATGCGACTAGACAATAATCCTTGGAGAGTTGAGGAATTCGGTTATGATCAATGGTAAAACTGATGATAGGTATGTCAATGAAAACATTTAGTTAATGTCGTACGATGATCGAAGAGTTGTAGCTGTCGGTGTTATGATACGGGTGGTACTGATAAGAAGAAGGATGACCATTGGAAAATATAATAAATAGCAGATAGATGGAATCCGATTGGACAGGGATACACTTAATGTTTACAGAAATGTCACATTTAATGCAGATAATGTTAAATGGAGAATTGAATCTTATGATAGTAATATATTTACTTGATAATGTAATAGTGTGATTATTACGTAGTTGATAATATGTTAATTAACTTGCTTGTGACCACTTCAACGCATATATCATAACAATATATATCATATAATCACTGTAGCTATTTTCATCATCATCATCATCATCATCATCATCATCATCATCATCATCATCATCATCATCATCATCATCATTTATCATCATCATCATCATGTACCATGCTGATTAGCTTAGGCGGTTTTGTTTCGCCACCTCACGCGATCACCAGAGTCGTAGATAAGCTCAGTGTTCTTATCTCGGCCATGTAATATGGCCAATCCATTTGTGTGTAACTACTAATTAATGGTAATGTAATTATTATGTAATTATTATAATGTGTCCTCTCATATTTAATTCTAAACTTGTGGACCATAATTACTTTATTGATATAAAACTGTATATGTATATGACACTATAACTATTGTGTAGTTGTTATCTATCACACGTTAATACAATTTACTTATATACAAAACGCGAATCCAATCAATACAAGATAATAACCATTTAGCATAACAGACACCCAATCAAATTTACAAGTACTTAGTGAAATAATAAGCACCACCACTCTACACTTGTGAAGCAAAAAAGAGGCTACAATTATTACATTAAAGACTATATCTGTATTTTCGCTGTTCTCTTTCGGACATACACAGTTAAAATATCTTTAGAATATTTAGAAGTTATGAGTGGAATCACTATTGGGAGAAGTGCCATAAATAACATTAGATATGCCTATGAATCAGTGTTGATGGTAAATAATGAGCAGTGCCCGCAACGTTTAGTAGATGCAGTTGTTGCACAGAGTGGCGAACTAAGGTTAGGATTAACTTGAAAGAAGAAGACACAGATTGTGGTTATCGCTAGGAAGTATGAAATACCACAAATGTTCTTAAACAAGTGAATCGATACACCTATCTCGGAACAGTCATAACATTTGATGGGAGATGCCTTGAAGAGATTAGAACAAAAATCGCCATGGTGCAGGAAACCTTTTGGAAGATGGAAAATATAATGACTAGTACATGTATTACATATCTTTAACATCTAATAGAATTCCCGATAGGTTCATAAATAACCGCCCCTTTTATCACGTAAATTGGACACCAACTAGCCTCCCTCAACATTTTGTCTTGTAACTGTACCCCCACTCTACGCCACTGTGCTTAATTGCCGTTATTCTTGAATATAACGCCCACTATTTAATAGTCATGTCAATGAAAATATACATTATAACCATTATGCTGGGTTATGTTTTCTTTTTATATATCGTGTATATGTTTAGAGAAAATTGTGGTAGAAGTATGCTGTTGTTTTCATTGTCCTATATATAGGAGTCATCCTCTATCATACAGACCATCACACAAAACTCATAAACAAAACGATTAAGCTATCGATACACACAATGCTGAATACCAGGGAAGAAAATTGAAAGTACAATTTTGTGACATCATCACCAATTACAACTCATCATCATCATCATCATCATCATCATCATCATCATCATCATCATCATCATCATCATCATCATCATCATCATCATCATCATCATCATCATCATCATCATCATCATCAAGTGCCTTGCCAGCTGGCGTAGGCGTTCATGGCTCTCCAGAGATCTCGGTCTTTGGTTTTCTGGATCAACTCTGCTGCTGATATTCCTCCATGCCACCGTCTCAATCCACCCAGCATTATTTCTCTTGGTCTGCCTCTGCCTCTCTTCCCCTCTATCTTTCCAGTTGTCAAGATGTTCTCCAATGCCTCTCTTCCCATCACATGACCGAAGAAAGACGTTTGTCTCTTTCTTACAACTACAAAAGACATATTTCATTTTTACCAACACAATTACACAGCATAGAACACAAACTAGCTTTGCTACTACATAACACACAAGATACCACAACTCAGAACAATACTTAACACAGTAGCACATTATGCTGGAATATTTCCGAATTTATATACCACATGCATACAAGAGACCACACCACTACAATTCGGGATTAAATGATGACAACAATCACTACCACATCATTACTATAATTAAATTTAAAAAATAAACAGCGGTCACTGTTTTCACATACACCGCGAAAAAGAAATGAAATATGGTACTGTTGTTTATACCTAGAACGATCATGACACTAAGTCAATGTTTTCCAACTAAAACCAAGCCGACAACAGACAGCATAGATAATACGCGAGCAAAAAGATACCCACCCCTTCCCACCGAGTTTTGTTCTACCCATCGAGTATATACGAGTAATTATCAGGCCTGTTAGGACATCAAAGCTTACCATAAGAGAACCCATAGGCTTTTCAAACTAGAATACCAAGGGGAGGGCTTGGTGTATCTGTGTAGTAAAATTTACCTTTGTTTCGGTTCCTACGCTAAGACCAGTACCAAAGCTCTGACTAAGAACCACAAAGTATTAAACAAGGAAAAACTTTTTGAATGTTCTCACCCAAAACGCCGGTGGGGGGGGGGGGGGGGGCAATATGGGTTTTAAGACAGATATCTATACATACCTGACTTTTATATAAAATGGCAGGTCCAGTCTGATAATGTCACCACAACCACTCTCCTAATTTAAATTTATTGTTCAAAGTTCGTTGTATTGTATGTTCACATATCTTTTCTTCTATATGTTTTTCTTTTATTAAAATTATGACTATTTTATTATCGTTTGTTTGTTATTTTAATGGTATATGTTGTACACCCAAAGAACACGGGTCACTATACAACACCCACCAAGACTCCCACCCCTCTTACGCCATAGCCCAGCCAGAAAAATCAATAACATTACAAACTGCAAATTGTGAAGGACGATCGATAATCATTTGAACTATATAAGGAATGTCCTACACAAAATCTGCCCTGTAAACGCCATATACACTACTCGTATGCCGCAACAGCTGAAAGCATTGATGGCAGTATGAATGAATTTAGACATAGACTGGGAAGATTTGCTGGGCACCTTTTGAGGTGAAATAAACTAGAAAACTTCATGACAACTGGTAAACTTAATGGGAAAAGTGCAAGGGGAAGGCAGAGTGACAAATATCTGAATGGCTTTCCCTCATGGCCTAAGCGGGACAAAAGCACAAACTTGATTCTAGACTTTGGTAGAATGTGAGATGACGAACAATGGCGGCCCACGCGCATCGGCATGACACATGGTCATAATGATGATTTGTCCGTGCAAAATATAATGTACTATAATAGAAGCTCAGCATACAATGCCTCTGCAAGATGTATGGACTCATAACAGTGACACATGCTCCATAAAGGTGATTGTGTGTCGTTGTCCTTTTGTTTCAGCTTCAGTGCTGCTAAATATTCGGGCATGATTGCTGTTAGCAATGTTGGGAGTGTGTGTGTGTGTGTGTGTGCGCGCGTGTGCGCGTGTGTGTGTTAGGAGTGTTAATTTGAAACCCGTTCCAATGGCTTTATTACAAAAGCATGAAAGAAAAAATTAACAGGTGTGGTAGAATTAAACAAAGCATTTATTTTGAATGAATTATGCACTATGGGTTGATCAGAAGAAGTCGCCGTAGGCATTCAGGCAAATATCCCTTTGCTTAGGTAGGCGGCGAATGCCCTCCGCAAAAAAAGATTGTGGTTGCTCACTGAACCAAGTGTTTACCGCATTCATTACGTCTGCATCTGTGTGAAATCATTGAGAGCTTTTTGTTTAGAGGTCCGAACAAATGAATATCACATGGTGACAAATCAGGAGTATAGGCTGGGTGTTGCTGAATTTCCTACTTCTTCCAAGCTAATGCTTCCTGCATAATCTTTGCGACATGCGGACGAGCATTATCGTGCAACAAAATCACACCGCGAGAAAACATGCCGGGTCGTTTATTCTTAATGGATTTTGCAGCTTGTCTAGTGTTTGCAAGTAGTGGGTAGAGTTGATGTTGACACCAGGTTTTTTAAAGTCGGCCAGCAATAACCCTTCCTGGTTAAAAAATGCGCTCAGCATAACCTTACCAGCGGAAAACTGTAACTTGAATTATTTGGCTTTTGGTGATCCAGCATGCTTCCATTGCATGCTCTCTCTTTTGCTGCTCGGCTCGAAGTGATGACCCCATGATTCATCGTCTGCCACTATGTGGAAGAGAAATGCACCACCCTCCACTCTGTAACGCAGTAAATGGTTCAATCACCAACGCATGCGTTCCTCTTTTTGGTAGTCGGCCAACATCCGTGGTACCCACTGTGAACACACCTTCCGATGTTGCAGTCTCTTACGAACGACCTTTTCAATTGTCCCAATTGACACATCACATTCTTTCGCTAGCGAATGTATGCTTCGACAACGGTTCATCTGTACTGCTGCATCAATGTTGGCGATATTTTTTTTCTGTTGCAACAATATGCGCTTGACCTGGCCCTCAAAGATCTGTCGTGAACTGACGTCCTTTCCGAAACATTTGTGCCCAGTCTGTCACTGTTGTCTTCGACACACATTTGTAACCATGCGCTGCCTGCATTCTTCGATGAATGTCAACTGGTCGACATTATCAAATGAAAGAAACTAAATCACCGCTCTTTGAGCTTTTTGGGGCGGATTTTGGATCAACCCAGCCATTTTCTCAACTGTCAGAAACAGAACCTATGCATCATGTGACGATAAGCACGTGCTCTTTTATTCATTGGTCAGTACTTAACACGTGACTGACATGATCATATTCAACGTACGCAATTACGCGCGGTGCGGCACGAACGGATTTCAAATTAACGCCCCTATATATATATATATATATATATATATATATATATATATATATATATATATATATATATATATATATATATATATATATATATATATATATATAGTTATACTATTATCATGTTTACTCGTGTGTTGCACCAAGCTCCAGTGGCTTTACCTCACCTAATAATTTAATGTTATGTGTTTAGTTCTTTCCATGAGTTCTACGTAATTCCGCCACACCATTGCAGTCCTCCAGTCTGCGCACGGTTCGACGAGTCCGGATGGCGTAGTGGCTAGGTCCTAGCTTGCCAGCTCGGTGGTCATGGGTTCCAATTCGTATGGAGGTGAATGTTTTAATTGACCTTGTTTCCAAGGTCGACCCAGTCTAAATTGTGTACCAGGAAAGGTATTGGGAAGTGAAAGCGGCCGGTATTGTGTTGACCACATCATCTCTGGAGTGCCGATTGGACTACACAATATGGATAAAGCACCACATGCCAGTGACGCCTTAAGGCGCGTGAAAGGATCACGTGCTTACCTACAGCAAAACAAGCGTATTTGCCACGGCACGCCACAACTGGGTTTATACAGATAGGTTCTCAAACTGGCCATGAAAAGGGAAGTTTGAAGTCATCGATGGACAACACGACGAATTCAACATTTGAAGGTAACTGGTTTACTAAAGGTATGTCTAGGAATAGTTTCTCTCTCTCTCTCTCTCTCTCTCTCTCTCTCTCTCTCTCTCTCTCTCTCTCTGTCTCTCTCTCTCTCTCGAACACTTATTGTCTGTTTTTGATTTAATCGGCAGTTTTTACGTTCTGTAGTTTGCAAATACTTTCTAAACGACTGACGCTTATACCATCTTCTGCGGCTGCTTTCGAACCCTGGACCCGGAATATCAGGGAATTGTGACATTCCCGAAGCTACAGACGACCCGATTCTAATCTTACATACAGGTTTCCCCCTGGGCTTTGAGTTCAAGGCTTGTCACTGAAATCCCCAGAAAACTGCGAAGGATGAATCATTCACTCGCACTTAATTATAATCAATCCGCATATGCAAGGCTGTACCATGACCTCGATACATCCTATTGTGTTGGTTGGAACTGCTTTTGTAGTGCTTTGTTTTCTCACTATCACGGCGGAACCTAAACTAGACTACGTGTAAAATTGCTACAAACAATGTTACAACGCTGTCTATTTCAGAATTCGAAATGTTGTCTGCCGCCTATTTATAAGTTCTCGGCTTCATCATTGGACTACAGGTTGACACCTGTTGTATTTCAGAGGCAGTGGCGGACTGGCCAGGGTCTCTGTTTGCCCGATGACAAATGGGCCCTGTGGAACCCTAATAAAGTGTACACCTTCACCCCCTTTCTTTTTTTCTGTTCATCGGTAGACAACATGTTAAAAATGTTAATGCGCTTTTAGTGCTGGCATCCCATATTTTTAGGCTTTTTTGTGATAATGGATCGCTTTCATTGTATACTGATATCTCCATCAGTGCTCTAATCTCATCCGTAGGATCACATTGTGAACATCTCAGCACCGATCACGAACTCTATTGCACTGGCGAAGATCTAAATTGTTTATTTACCAGAATCACACAAATCACTAAAAGAACTACTTTTATAGTGTTTTAATATTTTTTATTTTTATTTGTTATTTATCAGTATCCCGCTTGTACCTAAGCTAGACTACATGTAAAATTGTTACACAATAAAAATGTTCAACGCTGTTAATTTCAGGATTGAATATGTTATCTGACGCCTTTTTGTAAGATCTTGGCCTCATCATTGGACTACCGGTTCAGATAATCTGTGAAAAGTGGTGTCTCAGGGACAGTGGTGGACTGGCCAGGGTGTCTGTTTATCTCATCAATTCGCTCGCCATTGTATATTGAAGTCGCAGTAGTGTAGTAGCCTCTGCTCTAAGAGGATGGGGGTGGGGGTGGGGGTTAAAACCCTAATATGTGTACCAGGAACTGTCTTGGTGAGTATAGGCGGCGGGGTCATGTTTACCACGTCACCCACTGAGTGCCAATTGGTGGATAGAATTATGGGCCTAGCATCATGTGACCTAGACGACTTAAGGCGTGTACAAGTATCCTTGACTTACTTACAGTCACCACCAGCCGCTTCCGGTGACCATCTGCGGTTGTATCCAGACTGAACAACACATGCAGGAACTGATATGACAATTTAGGTTGAAACACAGCAGTCAACAAAGACAAATCACAACAATGCATATGACATAAATTTATATTGAAAATCAACAACTAGGGCAAGTAAGAGACTTCACATACCCATCGAAGATATTTTTGTTCAGATGTTAAAATCCAAGCTGAAGTTGTACACAGAAGCAGCACAGAAAGACAAACCAGAGGATAGACGCCACCAATTTAACAAAATAGGCAGATCTTTGCTTCAGTATTAGTATCCCCCCTCCCCCCTTTTTTAAATCGAGTAAACCCCTTCCCCTCCCATACACTATGCTATCAGTATCAGGCTTGGACTTGACAACATGCGAAAGATAAAACTTGAAGTCCCTGCTAACTAGATTAGACCAGATGAGACATGCCACAACATACGTGACATGCCTGCGAAGGACAATGTACGACAAGATTAAACATGATATCATGGGGCAAACCGGCAGAATGCTAGTATTGGATTTCATCAATAAGCAAAAGGGTAATCATCATCATCAAGTGTCCTGCCAAACCTAGACGTCCATGTGACTCCACGGATCTTGGTCCCTGGTGTTCTGTATAAATTATGTTGATGTTATTCCTCCATGCCTCCGTCTCACTCCATCCAGCAACATTTCTCTCAGTATGTCTCTACTTCTTCTAATGCTAGTCTTCCCAGTGTCACGATGTTTTCCAATGCCTCTCTTCACACGGAAGAGATTAAAGAACAGTGTCTGTGTCTTTCTTACAGTTGTGTGTAACGTTTGACTTTATTTTTTAGCCTTTTCCAAGCACTCGGTTTTTGTTACTATGATAGTCTTTCGCAACATGTGCCCGAGAAACTGTTGCTTCAGCGCTCTCCTTAATGTGTTAATTTACATTCCACGATTCACTACCATACAGGCTCTAAATAACATTTCAGTACTGCCTTTCTGACGTTTAATGCGAGTGACATATTATATAAGATACTGTTCATGTTTTTGTAAAAGCATCTTTTTTGCTTACGCAACGAATTGACTGACGAATTAATTCAATAGAATTCACTCGGTAGACTAACTTGATTCATTAGGATTTACTTGGTTGCACTCGGGTCACGCGCATATGCGCTTTCTCTCTTGCAGCAAATGTTGAGTCCAGAGGCGATATCTCAGCTATCCGGACATTTCAAAACGTGCCCCGTCCTCATCTGCCTAATCGTGCACAAATACTCCACACCACGGGGTGCAGACCCAGCCAACATGTCCGCCTGCTCGTTTTGCACCGGGGGTGGGGCGGCGGGTGGGTGGAGGGAGGAGATCCAACAGATGGTTTCCATTTTAAATTGTTGAATAGAAGCCTGCCACTCTGCCCGAAGTCTTTCTGTCTTCATCTTTCTCATCATACTTTGTGAGTCCGTTACGATTACGACATGCGTGTGTTGTTTGTCTTCAGTAGAAGTATGAATGTAGGGATGTTGATTATTTCCAAGGCCAAACTTATTAATTCGGTAACCTTCGTATCAGTCTAAAGCAACATGCTATATTTGTCCTGTATTAAATATCCATTAGCGTGGAGGAATAGCCAGAAATAGAATTGACACAATTAACTTAGCTCTATGTAGATACATGAACGTTTACGCCATTTGTGAGGGCACATGATAATGATCTTGCCAGTGAAGGTAAATAAGAAAAAAGCAACCATGGATAACCCATGCAATCTTGAACAAAATGACTCAAAGAAAGAAAGCAAAAGACACTCCAGAATGTATATTAATAGACAGAGAAATAGCCTCTTGTGCAGAGTTGTTGCCAAAGTAGAGTGGTTGCAGAAAAAATGCAAAAAAGTAGAGGATCTAGAAATAAAACACAAGTTGACAGAACTGCATGAACAATTAAAATGATTTACAAAGAAGAAAAAATGTAACAGGAAACGGTTGCATCATAGGAACAAGTGGAGAAATTATAATTAATAATACTGTCATAATAAAAAGATGGACAGAATACACAGCACATTTATTTTGGGACAGCAGGGGCAATAAACCAACATTGTATAATGCACAAGATGGACCAAACATATTAAAGGCGGAAGTAGAGTAGGCTATTAACAAATGAAAAAAGAAAAGGCTGCTGGTCCTGACAAGATCACAACAGAGATGATAAAATCCTTATCCACCTCTTTGGTATTGATCTATCACAGAATTATGTAATGATATATATAATACTGGGTACATCCCCAAGAATTTGAAAACATCCATTTTCATCACATTTCCCAAAAAAGCCAAGAGCTGTTGATTGTGAGGATTACTTAACATTGGCTTAATGGGCCATATAACGAAGATACTACTCAAGGTCATACAAGAAAGAATTCAAAATAAAATAGATGAGGAAGTAGCTGTAGAGCAATTTGTGTTCCTCAAAAACAGCGGCACCAGAAAAGTAATAATCCGTTTGAGGATGTTAATTGAAAAATATATAGAAGGTCAGAAAAATATACATGTTTGTTTTCTAGACTGCAAAAAATCTGGAGAACTGAAGAATTACCCCATGACTGGAAAGAATCATTATTGATACCTATCTTTAAGAAAGGAGACAAGTTTCAGTGTGAAAATTATAGAGAAATATCACTCCTGTCCATAAGCTATAAGATACTGTGATATATTTTCCCAAACATAACATCGCGTTAAATATTTCCAGGATGACAAAATCGGAGTTCACCGAAACCGAATTGTTTGTTCCACAATTGTAAGATCCAAGATTTAATATACCCATTGGCAGTGAAAAACGTGAACCGGAAAAGGCACCGTATAAATAGTAGTGGACATCCGGAAGACAGTCTGTTTGTTAATCAGCCCAGCACAAGGCGAGGAGAAGATCTGAGGCGGATGGAATGATGAAATATGTCTAAACAGAATATTTAAATATAAGTATTTTAAATGAAGATAGGAAACATCAGCCTACAGCATAGCACCCAGATTCGGAAACATGTCGCTGAAGTGTTGGAAGTCGTCCTGTTTGGATGAGGTAGTGATCTTACTCATGTAAATCCAGACCTGACTTGGTGAAGATTGAATGCAGCACCTGTTGAGTGAGCACAGTGATGCCCTTGATAGAGTAGCGCAGACAATTATCTACGTGCAACCATTCCATTTGTCTCATAGGAGAGGTAATCTTTATTTAAACATTTACCTGCCAACACAAGGGAAATAAAACCAAGAGCCAACTTATGTTCTACTAAGACCTGGAACACTAAGTCTACAGAACCTATAGCAATTAATTGATAGCCAGAGGCAGTGTTTCCCAACCTTTTTTGTGCCATGCCCCACTTAAGCCTTTCTAAAATTCAAATTGCCCCCCTCCCCCGCCCCATGCCCCCCCCCCTCAACAAATACATTATTTTTAATATTCAAAAATTGAAATGTTCACTAAAGAAACTTGAATGATAGGTTTTAGGAAGAAATCACTAGGTAATTATTGAGCAAACACAGTAAGTAAATTTTCAAAACATATAATGGAGAACTGAAATTCAAGTACAAAATAATTTTAATGAAAGATTTTTCTATATTATTTTAATTATTAGTAATTATTTATTATTCAAATTTAGTGAGATCCTTGCGCTTGATGCTTGCTGCAAAGAGATCTTATGTCAGGTTCCAATTTAGTTAACTTCAGTCTCAAGTCTCCCCGTTTTGTTATATTCAGCCGATTTCTTCCATTTTCGAATTTCCCCCCATAACAGTCAAATTGCCCCCCTGTGGGGCGTGGGCCCCACGTTGGGAAACACTGGCCAGAGGGATTCCCCAAAGCTGGAAGTGGAGAATTCTGAGTATAGACAGTTCTTTTTTCCCCAGATCATCCAGGCCAGTAAAAGATTAGCAGTACATGCCACTGGGAAGAATATAGCTGTTATTATAAACATTATAATTGGCACATCAATTCTGTATATTTACTGTATATGTATATGTCCTTATTTTATGACAGGAAATTGTAATTTTGAATGCAATTTACAAAATCCATATTTGTGTTTATTAAATCATAAAAATGAGGTCATGTCATGTATTGATTGTATTTTACTTGTCATAGTCAAATTGTTTTAATCTTCTCTAGATAGAATTAATTAGTTGGTAGAGGAGAGGCAAGGAACCACTTAAAGGATATTTTGGGTATAAAAGGGAATACAACTTTTTCAGTTATTTCCTGAAGGTATTCCTTGGTTCTCTAAAACTCTATTTCTGGTCTCAAACAATTGAGTCAGTACAGCTAAATTAATTAAACGGGCAGGATACCATTGGGAAAAAGGATTTTGCATCCTTTATCTCTTTGGGGTTGAGCCATCAATCTCGACGTATCCGACATATACTATCCGCAGTATCACTAAATAGACTAAAACCATATTCAGAACACATATTAGATGACTACCAGGCGGGTTTTAGACAAAACAGATCAACAATAGATCAGATATTTATCTTACGACAAATAGCCGAGAAAAATTGGGAATATAAAAGAGATCTCCAAATCATTTTTGTGGATTTTAAAAAGGCTTATGATAGTGACCATAGGAATAGTCTATGGAATGCTATGCGGGAATTTGGAATACCATGGAAGTTAATCAACATGACCATACTATGCATGGAAGATACTTATAATATAGTAACATATAAAAGCAGAAAATCAGACCCTTTCCTAATAACATCTGGCTTGAAACAGAGTGATGCACTATCGCCGCTACTCTTCAATCTGGCTCTAGAGAGAGTTGTAAGAAGGGTAAAGGAGGAATTGATATTGGAGGAACATCCAAGCTGCTTGGTTATGCAGATGATATAGATATTATAGGGGAAAATGAACAAAAGACATTGGAAATATTGACTCACTTAAAGGAAAAAGCCCAACAGATGGGGCTGGTTATCAACCAAGATCAGACAGAATATATGGTAATTTCAAGAGAAGGAACGGCTAAAATCTCTGGCCACATACAAATAGATAATATGACCATTAAAAGAACGGAAACATACAAATACCTGGGTACAATCTTCAACTACTCCAACATCATAAGGGAAGAAATACAAACTAGAATCAATTCTGGAAATAAGATATACTATGCACTACAACATCTACTAAAATCAAAGGCGCTATCTCGTAACACCGAGATCACAATATACAAAACACTGATCAGATCAGTTGTGCTGTATGGCTCTGAAACCTGGAGTACAACGAAAGGAGACGAAGCCTTGCTACAAACCTTTGAGAACAAAGTATTAAGATGCATCTTTGGACCCATTAGGGATACACAAAGTGGAGAGTGGAAAAGAAGAAGTAACAAAGACATTTATGATCTGTTTAAGTCCCCGCTAATCATTGGTATCATGAAGGCTAATAGACTACAATGGCTGGGGCATATAGAAAAAATGGAAGATAATAGGGAAACAAAACTCGGTTACACTCAGGAAATTAATGACCGTAGACCTCGAGATAGACCAAGAAGACGGTGGAGAGATAATATATATACAGACCTGCAAGCACTTGGAATCAACGACTGGCAAGAGAAGGTCAAACAGAGAGATAAATGCAGACGGATTGTATCTGCAGCAAAGAACCTCAATGGCTCGGAACGCTGAAGAAGAAGAAGAAGAAGAAGAAGAAGAAGAAGAAGAAGAAGAAGAAGAAGAAGAAGAAGAAGAAGAAGAAGAAGAAGAAGAAGAAGAAGAAGAAGAAGAAGAAGAAGAAGAAGAAGAAGAAGAAGAAGAAGAAGAAGAAGAAGAAGAAGAAGAAGAAGAAGAAGAAGAAGAAGAAGAAGAAGAAGAAGAAGAAGAAGAAGAAGAAGAAGAAGAAGAAGAAGAAGAAGAAGAAGAAGAAGAAAGCTGTTGATAGAGTACAACACGAACGTACAACGAAAGGCTCATGCCTTTAAGAAATAGGAGTAGATGGTAAGGACATCAGACTTATTAGTAACTTGTAATGGGAACAAGTGGCGTCTATTAGATGCGGAAATAACTATTCATCGCCCATAGAGATAAAAAGAGGAGTACGGCAGAGATGTGTCCTGTCCCCATGCCTCTTCAACCTATACACAGAAAGAATTTTTAAACAAGTCGAACTACCTGGACTTAACATCAATGGAAGAATCATAAACAATTTTAGGTACGCTGTCGATAACGTGTTACTAGCAGAAAGCGAGCGAGAGTTACAAAACCTAGCGGAACAAGTAAACCGGCACAATGCAGAATGTGGCTTAGATAATAACATCCTAACAACGAAAACTATGATAATTAGCAGTGGAAAGGAGTGGTCATCAATGAACATCACAGTAAACGGGGAGATACTAGAACAAGTAACATATTTCTCCTATCTTGGACATATAATAACATATGATGGCAGAAGTGAAGTAAAAAAAAAAAAAAAAAAGATTAGGAAAGACCAAAAAATGCTTTCAGTAGCATGAAACTAGTATTAACACCTAGAGAGATTAACAACGCATTATAAATGAGAATTGTCGAATGTTACATATATTCAACACTACTGTACGGCGTGGAAGCCTAGACATTGGAAACGCAGCTATAACTGTTCAGAAATGAATGCCTTTATTGACGATCAATTTTTATGAAAATTGTCAGTTGCATCATTATGAAAGCTTTCCTGCCGCCTTATATTTATCCCCACCCAAGGAATATGTCTTTGAAAGGTCCAAAGGCAACTTAAATCATCCAAAGCGGCGATATTTCTTTGATGTTTTGGCGAAAATGTAATGAATTCACGCTAACAAACTAGTCTTGCAGTAAAGCACGCCATTTCGGGTAACGACACAAGTACAAGGCGTAGCCAGATTCGTATGGGAGTGGGTGCAATAAAGAAAAAGTCGCTTAAAATTCGACAGGATCGACTGCATTGCACCGGAATTTTATCCCATATGTCTCAGTCTCTTTCCGCAGCGCGGAAAGAATCGCACAAAGCACTAACTCCGTAGCTCCAGCAACGACCCCCGGGAGTCTCCGAAAAAATGTACTAGTGAAATGAAGGACGCGGCCCGGAATAGAACATATAACCTTTGGAGCCCGAGTCAGACGGCTTGACCACTCCACCACGGAGACTCCCGAGAGGGGTGCAATGTGTAATATTAGTAAAGACAGATAATTTACTGAGGCATGGGGTAAATATTGTGTAAATTGACAGGAAAGAAGAAGCAATATATTTCTTACCTTATGTTTCATTTCCCTCTAGTTGCTTCAGCTGCTGGTTAATAATGTGTACACAAGGAGTCATGTTACTAGGATGCTTTTAGATTTTTATATTGAGTTCGTGAAAGCTTCCAAATAGCTGTGCGTTAATGTGGGTTTGGAGTGACCAGAAATGATATCGCAATTTAGTCATCGTGTGTCAATTTTTAAGGATCTTTTCAGCTGTCTGTGTGGTTTGTTCTCACGTACACATGGGTGACAGACCCGCCTTGAGTCTTCGTGAAAGTCTGTCTACTCTGCTGTTTACCGTTCAGAGACGGAACATGATTGCTTGTTTTGCACTAGCACTGTGAAAATAGTTGTCAGTGTCTCTGTAGTGGGCTTTCTTCTTAACGGCCAAGATGTTGGTCCTCTTTTTATTGAAGTTTATAGATTGATTCGTATGTATTTGTGATGTCCCCTAATTTGACAACGTGTTTGCTCTCACGTTTCTTGTTATGCCCTAATATGTCAGTTTCCACCGCTATATTACTCTTCTGTTGGTATTCAATGCGTTTAGTGTTTTTTTTTTTTTCAATACCAGTTGTTTGTCACCGCTGAGGGCTTGCGGAATTGAAAATTCATCGCTGTGGAACAAACTGTTGCCATCGATATTGTGCTGATGCTGTAATGTTTAGGACCTGCAATTCGTCTGAATAGTTGGAACAAAATATCCCAGTAAGTGTGCACGTGGATTAAAGTCTGCGATCTGCCCAGACATTAATCTATGTCGGACGATTCCAGTAGGTCGATGACTGCTCTCAGTTGCATAAAATTCAATCCATCCTTTCTCCAATAGTCCTCTTCTTCTTTCAACACATAGTCCTCACATTTTTAAAGTAACTTTTATCAATATTTAACGCGCGGACTGGGTTAGTATCTTGACGTCAGACAATTTGAATGTAGAAGTGTCAGCTGCCACCTGTCCTTCAATTTTAGCTCACACAAGTTCTATAGGGTTTAAATAAGAATGGTGTGGCGGAAGTCTCAAGCACCTATGGGCATACTCTTCTATCAACTTTTCGATTTGATATTTGTTGCTTTTTTGCGCCTGTTTTACAAGGGACAACAACTGTAGCTTGAAATATATTTCTGGAAATGGTATATTTTCCTTCGGAGCCATATCTTTATTAATTCCTTTGTGCTCGATGCCGTAGGTATTTTGTCTTTTTGTGCAACAACATTGTGATATGATGCATTGTCCATGATTAGACAATACGGTCTATCAAGGGACGGAAGTACTGTATTCTCGAAACAATCTCTAAATACATTTAATTACCGATACTCCTGTCTATTCCATTGTTCACATAGGGCGGTGAGGAGCATTTTATGTGATATTCACTGGCACAGGAACGGAGCATAATGGCGACGACCTGTTGCCGTGAATTTGGAACCGCGACTAACTAACTAATCTCTAAATACATTACCATTCATCTCATTATGATAATCCCTAGTGTCTGTATGCTTTGATACGAACACGAGTCCAGCATTCTGTAGTAAGCCATTATGAGTACTACCAGCATAGGCTACGACCAAACGCTGTCCTTTACTCCTGGGCACATATCGCTTTATCTTTCCATCCATTGATTGCCATTCCTTTTCACTTGTGTGGTGCGCATTTACCTACGTCTGATCCAAATACACTATGTCATAATTTTCTTTGCGTATTTCCCTTAATTCACGTAGGTATCTGCTTCTCCTAAATGGCTCCTAAATGCGGTTGCTCGCACAGGATATTTCTACCTCCCTTGTACTTTCTAAAAGTGAAGCCTAAAGTCCTTATAATTTTCCACATAGCTGTTTTGGATAGCTCTATTTTGTTATATTGTTCTTTCTCAGCAAAATCCTAAGTTTTCTTACAGTCACGGTTTCTTTGGCATCCAGCATTTTTATAATAGCTCGCCTTATGACATCCTTGTCTAAGCTGTCTACAGTTGCCTTTCTACCTACAGTTTGCTTATCGCGTGTTGATTTCATTCCAGATTCTTGCACCCATCGACGAAATGACCGTTTACTCAAACTCAATGCATGCACTGTTCTTTTTTTCGGCAATGAATGAATCACCAAAAACAAGAAGTAGATTGTGAGCTTTACTAAAACACGATTACAAGAAACAAATTGGACGTTGCGGCCCAAGCCTTCGACAGCACAGAACAGACAAACACAAACCAATACAAAAACTACATGAAACACACTACATGACAATAAGATTAAGGGTACTTATATGAATCTGTGTCCTAGCTTGGAGTGACTGGCTGACACGAGTTCGACGGCTATTCTTGTTCTTCTTTCGGGATTTGTAACAGTATGAAACAGTTTCCTGCAATCAGCTTCTTGACAAAAATATGTGTACAACTTCATAGCGATGCTTTGAGGTGTTGTGACAAATTATTTGATGATTGACAGAGGACCTAGTTTGTAGTGTTCTCTGGAGATATATCTTGAATAATAATTAACAAGATAAAGGTTATGATTTAGCACGTTTTGTCTAGAGGTCACTCAAATGAGCTAATCATTCCCGCAATAGCCTTTTTTGGAGAACATTTTTCTTTGGCTCAAACCCCCACTGTGAGACCACTATGTATCTACACAGAAATTTATATAAGAAGTAACTAGTTCACCCAAGGCCAGAGAAGATCTGAACCATTAGCGCCTGTGCAACTGAGGATCCATCTCACTCAACATAATGTTGCCAGTATGCTATTCGTCCGTCACATAGATCTTTCCCTATATTTTTTGTCATTTTGTGACCTATATCAGTTCAATTAGTCTTTAGGACTTTAGGACTCATGTATTTGTAGACAAACAAACTTCAACAATAACTGTACATTACATCTGTTGGACAAGACATCTACATGACAGTTTCCTGCCAAAAGTGGGACATACATTCACAAGGGATTGTTTACACCACAATTGTACAAGATAGACATCATGTGATACTTGACAACATCTATACAGGACTTTTCACAATATGTATAACCAACCACAGCACTTAAGACAGTCACCAGAGACAACACTTGACAGCAACTGTGCAAGAAATTCACTGGGGACATGTACTTAAAACACTGGTCCATTGAATCCACAATTTATTGAGTTGATGGTGAGTTCAGTGATGACCATTGTCTCATCTCCTGTCATGTCAACACTTCAATTATTGCATAGAAAATGCATAAAATATGTCACACATGCAGGTTAATAAACAAGATACAACACTTCTTATTTACTCCACCACCCAATAACTCTCCTCCACCTCTCCTCTCTAATTACCACCACACCATTCCGTTACAGTATCTGTAACTATCATCATTTCCTGTCTCTTGGGAATTTAGGACTCCTATCCATGGGCAACTCAAGGAAGAAACTACTGTTCTGGGTCTGTTGGATCCTTTTATCATCAGCATTGATGTTGGACAAGCTCCAGTTAGCAGCTTCCCCAGAATAAGCTTCATGGCAGATTCATTCCTCTTGAAGACAAGATTTGATATGATGATATGGTACTGCATCTCACGGTTGATCAGGCTGTTAGTGAAGGCTGTCACTGGGTACTTCAATAATGCCATACAGAGTGTCCCATACATTGCAGCTACTCACTTAGCCAGATCAACTTCCCTACTGTTCCTCACATTCTTCAAGAATCACTGTGTGAGCATCAGGCTGGATATTTTCTAAGTTTTGTCTTAGATAAACAAACACTCCCAAATTACCCCACAGTTTTCTATGAATGTAATTCATAGAACAAGATTTGATGCTAGTCTCAGTTGATCTTTTGACTGACTCAAAGATCACTGTCCAGTTCACCACATTTGTAGTGCTTCAGATTGTGTCATGCTCCCATTTATGCATTCAGCTGTTAAAGAGCTGAGAGAAAACTCTTCTTGATATTCCCACATTTTGATAGGGAGTCACATCTGGATCTAGGACTTCTGTTTAGTTGTCCCAGATGATATATGGATGGCCTCTCCACCATACTGTTCTCTGTCGACATATAAAATGGCACAACATCTCTTTACATATGTTAAAAGATAATGTTATTATACATCAACAGACACAGATTGGGGATGGGGAGGAAAAGGATGGGTGTGGTCCAAACACACCTCTCCTTGTTTGATGATGCAGTGTATTTCACTCTGATGTACTGTGGGTGATATGTGTTCAATTCACCCTTATCTGTGGTAATCACAAGACCATATGCTGAGACAGGGTAGCTTAACACAATTACAAGCATTCATGTGGTCTAAGTTTCACCATGTTTGAACCACAGTAAACCTGGGCACAAGGAGGACCAGATACAGTACAGCAATCATTGTGACATAGCAACATGGGACAGGCATTGTGAAGGGAAATGGAAAATAGGCATTTACAACTGCAATATGCAATATGGATTAACTAATGGCATTTACCCAATTAGCAGACCAGACATCCATTCCTATGGCTGTGATGTTGGTGCATGAATGTCCTATTCCATATTCACTCACACAGCAATGCCAGACCTCACCCCTTTTCTCAGACAGACCTGGCTCACAGGTACATCATCTTCATCATCATCATGTGCTCTTTCCCCACTGAGTAATTTTCATGTCTACTACAGTAGGTAACAGAAGCTCAATTGCATAACAACTGTTCACATATGCACCAAGCACATATGTGGGAAAACATGTTTAGTCCTTGTAAATTTGCATGAGCCATACATTATATTCAGCCAACTAAGACACAGGTTCACACACCTATGGTTCTCTTAGGAACTAGTTTATATGAACCATCCAACAGTAGAGGTAACAGTGTAATACTTCAGAGAGAAATGGTATTCTCTTGAGCTTAATTTTGCCACCAGGTATCACATGAACTTAGCAATTCTGGCGTGCCATCACCGTCCTGTTTACATATGGATATTGAAGCATCTTTCCTTCCACTAGATGTGAGAGGCTATTTATTAAATCACCAACTCACTCACTCCATCATTTTCAGCTTTTTACCAAGGAACTTGTACATGTTTACATCACTCATTCCAATCCAAACTGCCATATGTTAACTCGCGAGAGCAAAGATACAGTTGATTTAAGAATAAGTCATCCCAGGCATGAAGAATGCACCAGGGGTTTGGGTTTGCGAATCTGCATGAGTGTGTCATACATTCATCAAGCATACGCAACCAGTCACAACAAGGGATTGATATGCACTCGGAGTATACAGCGTGAAAGACGTGTCAAGGTTGAAGATGCAGTGTTCAGAATTCTGGCGCACAGAAGTTAGGTTTTCCACTTTCACATTTTATTCATAAAATACTCATACATTCTTCTCATTCGTTTATCAGGCACAACTACAACATTAAAGTATGTTTTAAAGTGGTACCTGCTGTCCAGAGAACAATATATTATTGAATCTTTAAGGGCATTGTTGGGTCATCACATCACACTAGCGACCGCTCCTGGTGAGATCCCCGCTCAAACTAATTAGATTTTAAAATATGGCCCAGGAATAGCGTGGGCTCATTACTTATGAACCAATCAAAAGACAAGTGCATACCGCCGCCTCCCCCAACTCGTTCTAGAACATACGATCTAAGAATAGCCATTATATTTGGGATGGTCCCCGTTAAGACTTAAAGTATCCTTATGAAATGTGTCGGACTGGGAATGAGGAATTCTGTTTCATCATGCTACATGGCCCCTCTCTTAAATCTTTCATAGGAATGACAGATGATTTTTCAGAAATCCACAGTTCCCAGATCCCTCAAGTGGGTTTTGTCAATTACTCCCTGTCTCCCTTTTACCCTACTAGAGTAGTACATTTGGAACTCAGTGATTTTTCTCCTTAAGAAAAACTTTGCCCCAACATTGCATCTGTTGATGAATTTGGTGGCAAACGCAAAGACCATGAAGTTAGCCTTGCATTATGTTCCTTTAAGTCACTGGGAGCATCAGGAGTCCTGACTCCACTCATCTGTGAACTGCTCTTCTATTTACCTCTGACAGTGTTCCACTGCTGACATCCGTTGCTATATTTCCTGTTTGTGATAAATGATCTCTCTGAGTCACACCATTTCGTAATGTATGAATGTTCCATAGAGATTCATTATGTGAAGTAATGGCTTTGCAATTAAGCCAACTTCTAGATGACGTTTAGGGAGAATGGTTGCATTCCATGTATCTCTCAACAGGTCATCTTATCAGAACTTCATTCTTCCCTTCGCCACTGGAGAACGATAATCCTGTGAGAGTGTATTTAACTGAACACTTTCTCCAACAGTAATCTTGGCATTTGGAACTGGGTTAAAATTGTTGATCATCACCGGAGCAACGACAATCACTTCCGGGTGAACTGTATAGCAGCCGCTGCAAACTTAAGACTAAAATCTCTACTAGTGCAGATTTGGTTAGCGTTGGACACAGGGTCTACCTTTCCAATAAGTCTCTTGTGTCTGCAGATGGTAGCAATTTCCCATTATATTTCCTTGGTCTTACCATAGATTTAGAAGTGCTTGTCGGTTGAGATTCTCTCATTCCGTTATGCCTCTATTTTGATTTGTTGTGAGAAGTGACAGCGTTTTCTCTCCTTAGTTGCTAATTAAGCTGTTTCCAACGCAGCAACTGAGTTTGTAGATGCAGTTAGACTAACATCTACTACTACTAATATAGAATTCCAGGTGGAACTTCCAACTAGTTGTCTTCAGCCATGCTTTAGCGAAGTGCTTTTGAGTGACTGGGAAGTATCCGTTCTTTCTCTCCCACATGAGCAAAACGTTTACTTTGGCGAATATAAGGCGTTTCTTATCATCCATAGAGAAGTCCGTCATTATCACAGCTACCTTTGAAGGTGTGTGATTATGTGGGTTACTTCCTATATCCCAATATTGACTGGAATTTTGGAAGCCATTTTACTGACTTTGAGGACAGGGCTGGCCAGGTCTTGTGAATATACCTCGCATCTCAGTAATAATATAAGATTACACATGCTAAATGCATGGTTCTTATTATATAAAGAGTCGACTGCTGGAGTGCAGGGATCTTTATCTTGAAAGGAGTCAGCTGTTTGAAACTGATCTTTCGTTAGTCCACTTTCGCAGACATTGTGTATAGAGTGTCAGCTGCTGGAGTTGCAGTGAGCTCTACCATATAAGAGTTAACTGTTTGGAGACAGTAATCCTTATTTACATTCCCACCTTCTTCCGGCAGAAAGGTCTTCCCAATTGAGAATGAAAAAGGGGAATGACATCAGTTGTTCTCAACTTTGTCCGTCCTTTAATCTCCACCATTTTAAAGGCAGAAATGCTTTCTCAACTGAGGATGAATTGACGGCCGACGTCAAAGACGGATCCTGTTTTATCTCTTCATGAAATTTTTCAGGTTGTCCATGTTATGCTCCTAGTCGTATGATACGCCAATGACATCAGGTTGGTTATCCATCGTTTCCTGGACACATAATTTGCGTATGCTCTCCACTTCCATATAAATGGCTAGGGGTCCAGTTATTTTGATGGCCTTCCTGGAGATTCAATGAGTTAACTCCTGGTGACGTGGATCCTAGTACACCAGAGAGATTACACCATCGAACAATAGACTAATGTCTTATAGACATCAGACTGTGGTCGGTTTTATATGACCGCCCATGACATCAGGTAGAATCTTCCCTTCCTCTCGTCCATTACGTATCAAGTACGCTTAATAATACCACTACTTCAGAAATGGCAAGTGACGGAGTTGATAAGGATGTTTTCTCCTGGAGATTTAATTGTGCTCACGCGCAGTAGCTTGATCAAGGCCACTGACAGGGTTACACAACTGAAGAATAAACCCAGATGTCGAATCGACACTGGACATTAGTCGGTACGAATACTGACTATCACCGAGAGAGATTGTCAATGAGGTGTCTTAATGGTTGCCCAAATTTTCCATCAGGGTTCACACTCTCTACTCTCAGTGTTGCAAGCATGTTATGGGGAGAAGAGAATATAGGGAGTTGTTATGTTATGTGATGTGGTGACATTAAAAATGTTGTAGTTACAACAATATTTCCCCTCTCTCACCCATGCCAGCAATTAATTTTGAGATGGAGTAGGCCCCATATTCATTTACTGGATCAAGTGTCTTAATTTCAGGGACAGAAATGAATTTTTCCCTGTACTAGCTGTCTCAGTTATATTTAAAATAATTTGTGTTCTCTGGTGTTTCAGGTACCTTAATTTTTGGATACATATATTGAACAACCAGCATGCACAAAATTATACAACAATATTGACAAGCTAATAAATCATATCATTCTGAGAAAATCAAATATCATGGATACAAGCAATTATGTTGACCCATAAGATATTTATACATCATTTTTCAGTCTGCTACATTGAATCCTAACTGATATATTAAAACAGTGATACATGCAATATTATCATTATTAATGAAATCAAACCTTCTAGAGATTTATTGTGGGTTTACATGTCTGGATAGTTGCCCTCATATAAGAGACAGGGTCCATTAAACAACACCATAAAACCTTCAAGAATTGGGACTGATTTGCGAGAGGTCACCCCGGATTTTAATACCAACATAGAGATCCCAAAAGTGAGTCTTATGCAGGGTATGCCCAAGGTTTGTATCCTGACATAAGGGCAACAGGTATGTGAGCCCCTAGCAGGTTATTACCAGGATTTAAATCCGAGACGAGTGTTCTTTTTCCCAGGGTTTATATACCGAAAAGAGCAAACCCAGTTATGTGACCAGGTTTTCCCAGGGTTTATATCCCGGAAAGAGCCTACCAGTTATGTGACAAATTATTTGATGATTGACAGAGGACCTAGTTTGTAGTGTTCTCTGGAGATATATCTTGAATAATAATTAACAAGATAAAGGTTATGATTTAGCACGTTTTGTCTAGAGGCCACTCAAATGAGCTAATCATTCCCGCAATAGCCTTTTTTGGAGAACATTTTTCTTTGGCTCAAACCCCCACTGTGAGACCACTATGTATCTACACAGAAATTTATATAAGAAGTAACTAGTTCACCCAAGGCCAGAGAAGATCTGAACCATTAGCGCCTGTGCAACTGAGGATCCATCTCACTCAACATAATGTTGCCAGTATGCTATTCGTCCGTCACATAGATCTTTCCCTATATTTTTTGTCATTTTGTGACCTATATCAGTTCAATTAGTCTTTAGGACTTTAGGACTCATGTATTTGTAGACAAACAAACTTCAACAATAACTGTACATTACATCTGTTGGACAAGACATCTACATGACAGTTTCCTGCCAAAAGTGGGACATACATTCACAAGGAATTGTTTACACCACAATTGTACAAGATAGACATCATGTGATACTTGACAACATCTATACAGGACTTTTCACAATATGTATAACCAACCACAGCACTTAAGACAGTCACCAGAGACAACACTTGACAGCAACTGTGCAAGAAATTCACTGGGGACATGTACTTAAAACACTGGTCCATTGAATCCACAATTTATTGAGTTGATGGTGAGTTCAGTGATGACCATTGTCTCATCTCCTGTCATGTCAACACTTCAATTATTGCATAGAAAATGCATAAAATATGTCACACATGCAAGTTAATAAACAAGATACAACACTTCTTATTTACTCCACCACCCAATAACTCTCCTCCACCTCTCCTCTCTAATTACCACCACGCCATTCCGTTACAGTATCTGTAACTATCATCATTTCCTGTCTCTTGGGAATTTAGGACTCCTATCCATGGGCAACTCAAGGAAGAAACTACTGTTCTGGGTCTGTTGGATCCTTTTATCATCAGCATTGATGTTGGACAAGCTCCAGTTAGCAGCTTCCCCAGAATAAGCTTCATGGCAGATTCATTCCTCTTGAAGACAAGATTTGATATGATGATATGGTACTGCATCTCACGGTTGATCAGGCTGTTAGTGAAGGCTGTCACTGGGTACTTCAATAATGCCATACAGAGTGTCCCATACATTGCAGCTACTCACTTAGCCAGATCAACTTCCCTACTGTTCCTCACATTCTTCAAGAATCACTGTGTGAGCATCAGGCTGGATATTTTCTAAGTTTTGTCTTAGATAAACAAACACTCCCAAATTACCCCACAGTTTTCTATGAATGTAATTCATAGAACAAGATTTGATGCTAGTCTCAGTTGATCTTTTGACTGACTCAAAGATCACTGTCCAGTTCACCACATTTGTAGTGCTTCAGATTGTGTCATGCTCCCATTTATGCATTCAGCTGTTAAAGAGCTGAGAGAAAACTCTTCTTGATATTCCCACATTTTGATAGGGAGTCACATCTGGATCTAGGACTTCTGTTTAGTTGTCCCAGATGATATATGGATGGCCTCTCCACCATACTGTTCTCTGTCGACATATAAAATGGCACAACATCTCTTTACATATGTTAAAAGATAATGTTATTATACATCAACAGACACAGATTGGGGATGGGGAGGAAAAGGATGGGTGTGGTCCAAACACACCTCTCCTTGTTTGATGATGCAGTGTATTTCACTCTGATGTACTGTGGGTGATATGTGTTCAATTCACCCTTACCTGTGGTAATCACAAGACCATATGCTGAGACAGGGTAGCTTAACACAATTACAAGCATTCATGTGGTCTAAGTTTCACCATGTTTGAACCACAGTAAACCTGGGCACAAGGAGGACCAGACACAGTACAGCAATCATTGTGACATAGCAACATGGGACAGGCATTGTGAAGGGAAATGGAAAATAGGCATTTACAACTGCAATATGCAATATGGATTAACTAATGGCATTTACCCAATTAGCAGACCAGACATCCATTCCTATGGCTGTGATGTTGGTGCATGAATGTCCTATTCCATATTCACTCACACAGCAATGCCAGACCTCACCCCTTTTCTCAGACAGACCTGGCTCACAGGTACATCATCTTCATCATCATCATGTGCTCTTTCCCCACTGAGTAATTTTCATGTCTACTACAGTAGGTAACAGAAGCTCAATTGCATAACAACTGTTCACATATGCACCAAGCACATATGTGGGAAAACATGTTTAGTCCTTGTAAATTTGCATGAGCCATACATTATATTCAGCCAACTGAGACACAGGTTCACACACCTATGGTTCTCTTAGGAACTAGTTTATATGAACCATCCAACAGTAGAGGTAACAGTGTAATACTTCAGAGAGAAATGGTATTCTCTTGAGCTTAATTTTGCCACCAGGTATCACATGAACTTAGCAATTCTGGCGTGCCATCACCGTCCTGTTTACATATGGATATTGAAGCATCTTTCCTTCCACTAGATGTGAGAGGCTATTTATTAAATCACCAACTCACTCACTCCATCATTTTCAGCTTTTTACCAAGGAACTTGTACATGTTTACATCACTCATTCCAATCCAAACTGCCATATGTTAACTCGCGAGAGCAAAGGTACAGTTGATTTAAGAATAAGTCATCCCAGGCATGAAGAATGCACCAGGGGTTTGGGTTTGCGAATCTGCATGAGTGTGTCATACATTCATCAAGCATACGCAACCAGTCACACCAAGGGATTGATATGCACTCGGAGTATACAGCGTGAAAGACGTGTCAAGGTTGAAGATGCAGTGTTCAGAATTCTGGCGCACAGAAGTTAGGTTTTCCACTTTCACATTTTATTCATAAAATACTCATACATTCTTCTCATTCGTTTATCAGGCACAACTACAACATTAAAGTATGTTTTAAAGTGGTACCTGCTGTCCAGAGAACAATATATTATTGAATCTTTAAGGGCATTGTTGGGTCATCACATCACACTAGCGACCGCTCCTGGTGAGATCCCCGCTCAAACTAATTAGATTTTAAAATATGGCCCAGGAATAGCGTGGGCTCATTACTTATGAACCAATCAAAAGACAAGTGCATACCGCCGCCTCCCCCAACTCGTTCTAGAACATACGATCTAAGAATAGCCATTATATTTGGGATGGTCCCCGTTAAGACTTAAAGTATCCTTATGAAATGTGTCGGACTGGGAATGAGGAATTCTGTTTCATCATGCTACAGGTGTACAAAATTTCACATTCAATCCCAATGAACAATATTCACACATTCAAATATTAGCTATTAATATTATATTAATGGTAAGATTTATGTATATATTTATTTATACAATCACGTTTCATGAAAGAACCCACATTGACGACAACTCTGAACAATTTCATTTAACTGCGCGCCGTTGGTGCCATAACGTTAACCACGAGATAATTTTTTTTTAAAGCGCGGATGTGTTATGGTGAAGGTGTAATACATTTTAAATTGTGAACTTAATATTTGACCCGTAAATTATATACCGCATATAAACAAACATTGAAATGTACTGCACAATCTCCAGGACAAACATTTTTTTGTTGGGTGGACATAATAAGGTTATATGCTAAATCTCATAATTTTCCCTCAGTTGGTTACTGAGATGTGGAGTTTGGGGGCAGACAAAAGTAAACAGACTATAGGAAGTCGAATAGAGGCCTTGGAGATGTGGATATACAGACGAATATGTCGTATTTCATGGAAATAAAACCAATCAAATAAAGAGGTTCTAGAAAAACTGGGAATGAAAAGATAGCTGTTGAAAGAAATAAAAAAGAGGCAAGTGAAATATTTCGACCGCGTTAAAAGATATAACACTCTTATAAAAACCATACTGGAGGGCAAGGTTGAGGGCAAGCGAGCAAGAAGCAGACAACGATACACGTGGGAAGATAACATTGGAGATCCACCTTCATTGTCGTGGAAGCGGCATCTAATTGATTGTTGATGAAGATGATCCCCACGCTCACCTCGCTCGCGACTCATGTATTTAAGGCTAATTTCTTCAGATATCGCGATGATCACCAGGCAGTGCTCCACAGACAAATTCACATGTCAACCAAACATTACAACCAACAATGAAGACATTGAAAACCTCAGCAACTTTGAATAACTTGTTTCCATAATCAAAAACACTGAGGGAACTGTTCAACAGTCAGATATTACACACAGATTTCCTCGGACAGTACTACCAAAAACCAAATATATTATATTTTAATACAAAGAATATAGAGATCAAGCATAACATCAGCAAAAACCCTACTAAGTGCAGACTGTGATACACGTCATAAGTTATTAGAAGCAGATGTGAAAGTAAAACTCAAAAGGTTTACACGAGGGCCTATGCCAATTCGTTTTAATCTCACTAAAAGACCAGGCATACAACGTAGAAATGAAGAATCGTTTTGGAGTCTTGGTGTCTATACAGGAAGAAATGACACCTTATGAATTGGCAGTGCAAGCTAGTGATATCTTGGTTACAGCAGCCAAAGATCTAATACAGACCAAGAATAAGCAACATAAGCCATGGATTACATCAGACACGTTAGAATGAATAAAACAACGAAGGGAACTGAAACAGAAAGGAGGAGAAAACGTTAACAGCAGGATGAAGAATAAATCTTTAACACGAGAAATAAGAAAGGACACATGAAAGGCCAAAAACCAGTATATACAAGATTGTTGTACTAGACTAGAGCATTATCTTAAGAATGGAAGAGATTACGAAATGTTCAAACAAATGAAGTTATTGACAAGAAATGTTCAACTCAATTAAATATTATCTATCTATGACAAGTTGGGAAATGCCCTAACAGAATCTAGAAAATTCCTAGAAAGATGGAAGGAATAGTGCAGTGGAATGTATGATATACAAATGACTATGATGATATAAATGAGATACATGAGCCAATGACAGCAGAGACAGAACCTGAACCTTCATTAGATGAAATTGTATGGGCAATAAAGAACCTGAAGAATGGTAAATTACCAGGATGTGATGATATACCCGTGGGCAATGTGGGGTACCCGTTTAGCCACCACTCCCTCCCCCCCCCCTCCCCCACTTTCCTATCAGGGGTACGTGAAGACATGTGTGCAGAATTGTAGGTTATGGTCTCCAGTTTCACGACGGTAGGCAGGGGATCTCTCGTTTTATTTTTAAGAGACAATGGCTACTGTCAACGACCAGTACAGTCACTGCTAAGAAAGAAAGCAATGGCAAACTACCTTCTTTATAAATGCCAAGAATAGCATATTTTGCAATTTCATCGAAAATCAGAGAAACGGCGTAAATGGGTGCTCCATAGGAGCAGCCTTGGCCAGTAGGGGTAGTCATGTGCACCAGGTGACTATAGACCGTAAGCAGGCGACTGAGTGCAAAAGAGTATCGACATTGAAAGTAGGAATTTTAAATGTAAGAACTATGAGTTGGGATGGAAAATTCGATAACATTAAGAACGAAATGTTGAGACTAAATATTAACATGTTAGGTATATGTGAGACTAGATGGAAAGGAATGGGCATTATGACATCCGAGGAATAGAGCATAATCCATTCTGGTGAGAGAAAAAACAGCGAGGAGTAGCATTTTTAATGGATATAGAGAGATCAAAATCAATCAAAGGATGTTGGACCGTGTCAGACAGAATATTACTAGTAAAGTTGAGAGGAAGACCTTTCGATATCAATATCATACAAGTTTATGCACCAACGATAGACAGCAGTGATGACAGCATCGGCGAATTTTATAATGATTTGGAGAATGCCTTCAAGAAATGCAAACATTCAGAATTAAATGCCATAATGGGTGATTTTAATGCTTTGTGAGGTGTATAATAAGTAGAAGAGGATATTGGTAAGGGTATTCAGGTTGGGATGGGTTCATATCCTTTGTAGCCTTCTTCTGGAAGCCTGGAATTCGGCTAATTTCCCCCACGTGAAGATCACTATAGATAAAGCAAGTATCTTACACGAAATGTTGTAAATATTGGTTCCTTTGGAAGGCGAGGAGACAGCGAACTTTTACCACTATCCCTACAGAATATTTATGAATGAGAAAAGGGACTAGTGTGAATTTTCCCGCCCTCGTGGTGTCTCCAATAGTCTATTATTATGTGATGTATACACTTAAACATATAATTTGTGAACTGAGCATACACAGGTAGCACAAGACAACCAATGTGTGAACAGAACATACACTGCCATTACTGGACAATCACTGTGTGAAGAGAACATAAACTGTCATTAGAGCACAATCACTGTGTATACAGAACATATTGTCAGCACAGAATAATCACTGTGTGTGGAAACAACATTCTTCAAGAAATCACTCCAAAAAAAAAAAAATAATTGAATTAAAACATAAGGTGTAATGTGTCTATCAAGCCTGTGTCCTTAGTACTCTTCTCTATGGCAGTGAAACCTGGACAACTTACTCACACCAAGAGAACAATTTAAACAGCTTTCATATGCGGTGTCTGCGAAGAATTCTTGGTATTAAGTGGCAAGACAAAATCACAAATACTGAAGTATTGGAAAGATCAGGTTGTGTGACGGTTTATTCCATGCTCAGTCTTCGTAGACTTAGATGGATAGGACATCTTAGGAGGATGGATGATGGTAGAATACCAAAGGATATCTTTTTTGGTGAATTACAGATGGGTAAGAGATCTCAGGGTCGGCCTCTACTACGATACAAAGATGTGTGTAAGCGGGACATGATTGATACAGGCATTGATAATGCACATTGGGAGCAAGTCGCCGCTGAACGTGTTGCATGGAGGGCAAATATCAGAAATGGAATAAAGTCAAAGGAGAAAATTATTGCAGAAAAGTCACACACCAAGCGTTTGAGACGTAAGATGGTGCATGATGGTGGAAATGACCACGTGTTCACATGCACCCACTGTGAACGGACATTTACAGCGCAAATTGGCCTTATCAGTCACACTCGCTACCGCCATAGTTAAAAGTTATTATGCCTTTTTAGAGCACAAACTATCGTCTGTCAAGACGGCAAGGTGCCAATGATGAATGTGAAACCAAGGCTGGAGTGCAGATCATTCTGTGATCAAGCTTTGTGCTCAAGATTGTTATAATTTTGTGTGACAACATATTCACAACACATAAATCATTCATGGTACAACAATACTGTATATACTTCGGGATTGCAATAAATATAGAATTACATAATTCAGGAGGTATATCTCCAGTATCGTATATTGCGTTCAGCAGTCTGGTGACTAGTCTATTCCATATTCTTCTAAGATATTGATAATTTCTATTGTGATGTTACTTGTGCCCGGGGTCTTGCCAGTTTTCATATGGCTAAGAGCATTCTGAACTTCCATCTTCAAAATTGATGGTCCTTCATTGTTATTCCGATGATCATATTGTTCTTCTCGTGTATCATCATAAAGGTCTTTCACATAATTTGACCACGCATGTATAATCTGATCTTTTTCTATCATGATTTTGCCATCTTTGGTTTTTAGGCAACCCGTTGATGTGTGTGATCCTTTGTTAGTGATGTAATTAATTCTGATGTACATTAATTTGGTATTCCGGGTGTTGCGTTGGTTTTCAATTTCCTTGCAATTCTCCTCAAGCCATGTTTCTTTTGCCTCTTTGCATAGCTTCCTAATTTTCCTGTGAATCTCTTTATATATTTCCTTGTTATTTTTTGTTATTTCTTCTTACATCTATGAGTTTTAAGATGTCTTCCGTCATTCATTTCTTGCGTCCTATTATTAGGGACAATCATTTGAAATCCGTTCCAATGGCTTTATTACAAAAGCATGAAAGAAACATTAGCAGGTGTGGTAGAATTAAACAAAGCATTCATTTTGAAAGAATTACCGGCTTGGGAGGCCGTGCTGGTAGCTACGCTACCGCCGGCATAGCTCTCAGGTTCATGGAGAAACTCAAGCTCCCCCACCGAGAGAGAGAGAGAGAGAGAGAGAGAGAGAGAGAGAGAGAGAGAGAGAGAGAGAGAGAGGTGACGATCAAGCGTACTGTCCACAGTGGTCGGTGAACGAGCGCCAGAACGAAAGTGAGTGTGTCTCGGCTAGCTGAGGAGGTTTATTTGGTTGCGCATCATTGTGAAAGAAACGTTGTTAAGTTTCTGACGTGTGTTGTTTTAATTATATCGAAAGCATCTGCAAGAAGACGTTGTAAACGAGCCACGTGAACGAGAGAATATTCAGTTACTACACCTGTCATAACTTCACCTCTAGTCATCATTATTGTCATCAACATCTCAAGTAGTGACATCACAGTATTGTTGGGGGAGGGAGGAGCGGCCGTCAAAACTGAAGTCAACATGACTACAAGAAATCACCAACAGATTAACACAAGATATGAATAGCTGTCAAAGACTCGATAGTACCACACCTCGTGAAGCCATAGCACAGTTGAGTAGACACTCAACAGGCCACGTTTGCCAGCAGAGTGCGATGTGAGGTAACACGCACGAAGGTGAAGGTCACCCCGCGTGGTGTGTAACCACGGGAGAGAGGTTAGGTAGACGGGAGACTGGACTTGAGGCGTTCACATCGTTTAGAATAGCGTTAGGAGTTTTGTGTTCACTAATAGATAGAACTAGCATAGGGTTAGCAGTTTGTGTTAGATAATTCTGTGGCTGTATATTGTGTATTGCATTAGCGACTGTTTACCGCTTGTAAGCGAGCCAACGGCAATAAAATGAACCATACATTTTGCCTCCCACACGACTTGCAAGTTGTCTTGTATGGGTGTGTGAGAAGTACCCAATGAGACCTGTCAGTTAAGTTGTTGACAGGCCAGGGTAATTGTGGTGTCAGAAAGTGGTGCTTGGACGAAAGCGCCAAGCTAATACCCACAGTAAAAGGGTAATTGTGGTGTCAAGAAGTGAAGCTTGAACGAAAAGTTCAAGCTAATCCACTCATCCACGGGCTCGAGACTAGGGTTTCATTTTTGTAGTAACGATAATTTGTGCAGACAGGAGAATTTGCGGGCTAGAAATATGCCTATCGTGACAAAATAGTGTTTAATTGTGTTTATGATATATTTATTGAATGAAATCATGTATTCTTCGAAGCTGTAAGTATTAATATTCTTATTTTCTTATATTTATTCATATATTTACCAATTTATTCTTGAATAAGCACCAAACATGATTCACGGCGCAGGAATACACAGGCAGCCGACAATATTGATTTTTGAGATCTAAAAATAGCGCTGCGCGATGACGTAAAGTGATTGACAGACAGTTGTTCTGCGTCATTAGCATAAAGCAGTCGAGTGTTTACAAGATCGCTTAGCGGAGGCCCGCCTGAATCTGTGCTGTATATTGTTTATTATTTACTTATTTAAGTTACTAAATGAATATATTTATTTGTTGACACATTATTATGTTATTTTGATTTCTTTACAAGCATTTATTCATTTTTGGGTCTATTTTCTCTTTGCTTATCGTCACGATGGAACTATTTTCGGGCTAAGCATCTGATACTTAGCTGCACAACGTTTACAGAAATTAACTAGGTTAGTAACGAAAGGCAATTATTGTTTAAAACAAAGACAGGACATTGACATTAAAATTAATTAATACATATTCTAGGTGTTCGTAAGTCTGTCATTGTCTAAGTCATTGTCCTTAGTTGTCGAGTAAATCATATCGTTTAGTAGGCGTGTTTACTGCTGCCCTATATATCAGAGGGCAAACAACAGCTGTGCACATACACCTGTGGGCCAAATACCGTGTGCTACGTACGAAACGTGTCGCCACCCCAGTGTACCAAACAAGGTGACCTGTGTCAAAGGAGCTTCGTTCCCACATTAAGCTGAGTACACTTATATATTTTGTCATGCAATTTGATTAATAGTGCATCTCTTTTTCAGCGTGTAACGCGTTGACATATTTGTATACTCTGTTTTTCTGCAAGATAAATCTGGGCAGGGTAAAAACAGAAAGCACAACTGATAGTGATCAGATAAGAACAAACATAACATATCAAAGATAAATAACTGATTAAAGTCATCATTGCCTATCACTGTTAGCCAAGTACTAAAGTAAGATGGCAACTTTATCAGATTTCATAAAAGCAGGCAAAGAACTAGAATTAACAGGAAAAGAACTACAACAATATGCTGATCAGAAATTTAAGGAAACAAAAGAGGAACAAACACGAAAAGAGAATGCGGAAAGGGACGAACGCGCACGAGAAAGAGAACATGATAAGGAGATGAAACAAAAACAATTAGATCAAGAGAAAGAATTAAAACAAAAGGAATTAGATCTAAAGCAAAAAGAGATAGATGAAATGGCAAGAGTTAAAGAAAAACAAATTCAAGTAGAATCAGAGACACAATTAAAGATGAAAAGCATGGATGTAGACTCACACGCAGAGATCTCTGCCACTAAACTAAGAAGTCAACAAGAGGAAAATAAGTTCAACAAATACAAAAATATTATCAAACCATATTGTAAAGAGGACTCCATATCTGCCTGGACAGAGAATGTAGAGTATCAATTTAAATATCACCAAGTTCCTTTAGATATGTGGGCTCCGATTTACATGAAGAATCTAAGTGGTGAGCCCCTTAAAGTAATAGAGTCTATTCCTATTGAACTTAGATCTAGCTATCAATACATCCATGATAGGATTATGCAGCACTTTTTACTTGATGCCCCTGGGTATCAGGTTCAGTTCTCAAATTTAAAACCTAAACCTAGTGAAACTTTTATAGATTATTTTTCAAATGTGCAGAGTGTACTAAACAGGTGGCTTAAAGCAGCTAACATAGGAAAAGACTTTGATAGATTAAAAAACCTAATAGCTATGGACAAGTGTATATCTACTATACCTTCTCCTTTTGCTAAGTTTTTGCAGCAGTCAGACATTGAAAACATCGAGCAGTTCAAAAAAAAAGGCTCAGCATATTTTTCTTCTAACAGAGAGATTTTTAAGACCTCAGGTGACTCTGAGATAGTTTCCTTTGTCAAAGACCAATCAAAAAACTTTCAAGGTAACAGAAAACCTTTTCAAAAGTATGATAAAAAAGACAGAAAAGTTTCCAAGTGCATGTACTGTCAACTAATGCACGACACTTATGCTATGTGCGACAAATCGCCGAATTATCCGGCGCATCTTGAAAATGTGATCAAGAAGCAGCAAAGCAAACGGTCTGCATACAGGCGTGCAATCAAATGTTTTTTTTGTTCCTCTTATGGCCATTATTCTAATAAGTGCCTTGGCCGCCAACGTTTGAAAGCTAACAACGCTATGTTGATTGAGACCTCTTCAGATGGTGGTAGTGAGAATGAGTGTGAGATTGAAAGTGACTTACCAACTAACCAAGCAGAGGATGTGTGTGCTGCTAACGATATGTTAAGCTTTGACAGCTGTGAACGATGTCACCAATTCCATGCAGACGGAAGACTAGAATGTGGACATACAGTACCATGCTCATCTGAGAGTGTGAATGCAGCATTAGCCTCCAGAGGCAAGTTAGTGTTCCACAATGCAATGGTCAATGATGTACCATGCCAATGTTTGCTGGATAGCGGCAGCACCCTTATTGGTCTTCGAAAAGAACTAGTGAGTCCGGGTGATTACACAGGTGACACTGTGAAATGCCGAACCTTTTCGGGTAACGTTGAAATTTACCCTTTGGCAAAAGCCCGTATTGATTCTCCTTTTCTTTCCGGTACCTTTACTTGTGCAATACTTAACAACCCTTGTACAGATTTAATTTTGGGGTGCTTACCTCAACTGAAACAATGTACTAGTGAAGAAATAGTTGCATGGGAGAAATTAAATGCAGCTAAGGCAACAACCAGAGTTGACACTTCAAAACATCATGACCCATTGCAAAATGAGACACTACTAATGCTTTTTCCAACCAGCACAGATGACAAAAACACACAAAAACTTATACACCAGCAGAAATCTGATTTTAATGTGTCTCCATACTTAAAATTGTCAAAAGGCAAAGCCAAAATGACCAAGAATGCATCTTGGTTCGTTAGACGTAATAATGGCATTTCAACTACATGTCATATTACTGGTAACCATGAACAGGTGTTACTTGAACAACATCAGTTAGGTGTGCTAAACAATGCACACAAAACACCACGTGCGGGTCATCGTGCATACAGCAATGCCAGGCCAAGTTTTTTCAATAACAAATTATTTTGTCATGATCTATTTGCTGGTAATGGCTGTCATCAATTGATACAAAAGTTGAAGGGTAAACATCCTACAGCTGAAATACAACCCTCTACACTGGCACCCAAGCCATTTGATAGAGGAAGGGTCAGTTCTACCACAAGCACACAAACAAATGTGCGAAAACAAGTAATCTGGAACTTGATCAAGACAGATTTAGGCTACTTCCATACAAACGAAATGGCAAGGACCATTCAAAGTAGCACATAACCATGGTACATGTTGACTATGAAATATCGATAAACAGACACTTAGAGATATTCCATGTCAACATGCGGAAACCTCACTTTTCAAGACAAGAGACAGAGGTAGTGACAGACGAACAGATTGCACCAACACCAAGTAATCAGACAACAGACATACACAACGCAACTACACTAGTTAGTGAGACTGGCAGATCCGACGAGGGGCATACATGTAGTGAACTTATAGAATACACATGAATAAATCAGAATACTGATGACTGGACAATACACCTACTGAAACTGAGACATGCCTTTGACAGAGTGCGACGCTTCGGTCTCACTGTCAAACCAGCAAAGTCAAATTATGCCTAAAATAAATTCATTTTTGGGTCATGTCATTTCTCAAGTCCAACTGTAGACTGACCTGAAAAGTAGTACCAAAATTATGAATCTGACCATGTCTAACAGAAAGAAACAGGTCAGAAACCTTTTGGGATTAGTAAATTACTCAGAAATTACAAATATATTTTCCAATGTCTTAAAATCTTCTGGAAATGAAATGTGAAAGATGCATTATTAATTCCTGCATTGTCAAAATTGAAGATCCTTTTTTGTAAATATTCCAATCCCTCCGCTTGCCTAATCCTAGGCTCATTTATTATCTTAGGTCATATGCCAGCAGAATCTCCATCACTGCAGTACTAGGCCAATTTTTTTTTGAGGGCATCTTCCATCCGCTTTGCTGCGTGAGCAGTAAGATCACACATGCTGAGTCCAAAGATTCCATATCACAGTTGCAGCCCTAGGCTTCATCTATACGGTGAGAAGGCTCCATCGAGTTCTGACGGATGTTCACTGCATTGTCCAGACCGACAACTCCCTGATCACGGTCATACATAGTGGTGTGCATCAAAATGACCGGATATTCAGGTGGTCACTAGTTTTACCATCTGGGGTAAAAATACCTGAAATCCAACAGTAAATGTAGAGTGATGGTTGGTACATGAATATCTGATAATATAAGATGTAAAATAGCTTACATACATATCCACATTGTTGGTGTAGTCATGTACCAAAACAATGAACTATCATGTGTCCGTGGACATCAGATTAAGAACTGTGCTGCTATACTTAGATACCACCGTGTGAACTAGGACAGCTCATTTCCAACTAAGCTCCATTCCGGTGTATCATATATATGAACCGCAGAAAACAGTGTCAGAACAGTGCTTAATTACAGACACGAAAAGACAGAGCTACAACACCAGCGAACTCTACACGTGCACTACCGAGAGAACATTAAGATGACTGTGTAATGTATTTCAGATACCCAGGCAAAATGTGTGGTTATATTATGCCTATACAACCATTGCACATACATGAAGGCAACTACTGACCTGTGTAAACCAAATACTATGTATATAAACTTATTGTGATATGTAATATAATATTTTAAGATAGTGATAAATTAGATGTAGGTTAGGAACTATAACAGTTCTCATTTATTTTAATAATATAGTTAGTACAGTAATTAACCCATTAAAATTAGATTAGAATATTAGTTTAGACATAAGAATAGTTTATTACAAGTTAAATTAAATTTATGATATGAATAGTACCATTTAGATTGTTATATTTCACTTAGTTTCATTGTAGTTAGTTTATTCCATCTTAATGAAACCATACCATCTTTCAAATATTACCATTTATTAGTATCATCATTTTACATCATAATAGATTAAAAAGAGTAGATAAGGTAACATACAGCATTTACACCAGTTAGATTAAGAACATCACTCATATAATTCCTTTGTGCATTTAAAAACATTATTTAGCATAGTATTTAGAAAAGTACATAAATTGTGGTCACATAATCCATTTAATTAAGGTACATAACTCACATCACAACAATTGCATTTAAATAGTTAGATTACATCACTTAGATTAGAAAAAAATAAGAAGTAATATAATCATATCATATAATTAACATAACAAATTTAATAAATTTAGGTAACACATTAAATACTTAGTTATAGAATTAGAATGGTATGTTAGAATGTAAAGTTTTCGTTAGTGAAATTGTGTTAGTGTGAATGTGTTGTCTGTAATATAGTTTAGAACTTAGATTACAGTATTTTGGGTTTCATAACAAGTGAATGTAGTCACGAATTAGTGTTATACACCTGTTTGTGGCCACATTGAACCAAATTATGACACTCAAAAAACTAACATACATACACATAGAATTTATAAATAGAGGATAGAAATTAGATTAGTAGATTTATTACATCCAAACACACAAACAAACAGAAAAACAAACATATAAATTGCATACACTATTTGTAAATCAAAGACAGATAACTATGGGGCCAGGGGACATAATAGACAACGAAGAACTAAATTAACGGTGAAATAAAGTCTTACGCGCGGAAGCGAAGGAGGTAAAGCCTGTCGCACACACTCTTGTAGAATGGTTGTTAAATATTATATGGGGGACATGAAATAATTCATGTGTTGACCCTAAGAAAGTCAACTTTGTATGGGTAGTAAGTTAATTTACTATGTGAGGGCAGGTCTTATAAGACAACGGTCCGGTTCAGACATACCTCTGATAAATATAATATAGCATGTGAGAAGGGGCTCACGCCAACCAGTCAAGTTTGTGGCGATTGCCAGTAGCCAAGTAAGGCTTTGCTACATTGTGACAATAGTTATTAATAGTTCATTGGAATGCCCAAAGCCAGGTTATCTAGAGTCTTTGACAAAAATTAGAGACACTAATTTTTTGTTTAGGAACCTCTTGCGTCACAACCAATGAGTGAAAGTTGATGACGCAACACAAGAGGGGTGGGTGTGTGTCAAAGACTCGATAGTACCACACCTCGTGAAGCCATAGCACAGTTGAGTAGACACTCAACAGGCCACGTTTGCCAGCAGAGTGCGATGTGAGGTAACACGCACGAAGGTGAAGGTCACCCCGCGTGGTGTGTAACCACGGGAGAGAGGTTAGGTAGACGGGAGACTGGACTTGAGGCGTTCACATCGTTTAGAATAGCGTTAGGAGTTTTGTGTTCACTAATAGATAGAACTAGCATAGGGTTAGCAGTTTGTGTTAGATAATTCTGTGGCTGTATATTGTGTATTGCATTAGCGACTGTTTACCGCTTGTAAGCGAGCCAACGGCAATAAAATGAACCATACATTTTGCCTCCCACACGACTTGCAAGTTGTCTTGTATGGGTGTGTGAGAAGTACCCAATGAGACCTGTCAGTTAAGTTGTTGACAATAGCTATCCGTGGTTGACTCTCATATTTTGACGTCAAACATACATGCTGTGAGTCATGTTGTTCATTTTGTAACCATAATCTTCAATCGTTTGTGAGCACCGTTTATCTTACGCTTATATGCGTCATCTGAGGAGAGCTGCGAGGCATAGAGGCTTCTTTTCTTCTTCTTTCGTTCGCCTGAAATATGTTTATAACTGCAATGTTGTCTCTTGTATGAATCTAACAGTCTTTTATAGTTCATTCAGCGGTCCATAGAGTTTATCTTCCACTGTTGTCTCTCTAGGCCAGAAGGTTCGCCTGGGTATGTTGTAGTTTGGGCAATCCTAGAGTATGTGCTCTGCTGTCTGCGACGCCAAACCACATGTGCACATGGCTGAGTCACCAATCTTGAATTTTGTATACATGTGGTTGCGTAATCTATTGTGTCCTGTTCTGAGGCGCAGAAGAATGACCTGTTCTGGTCTGTCCATAACGTGGTAGTCGTCTTGAGTAAGGTTTGGCATAGAGGCAATTTCGAATCTTCGGACCGGAACCATAAAATCTAAGTGCATTGTTTACAGCTTACATACTAGTTTAGTTCAGTGGTCCGAGTGTTACAACGCTTAGGCACACCAAATATTATTCTGTGTGTCTCTTGCTACCATTAATTGTGCGAGTGGTTGGTTAGGATATCTTTGTGTTGTCTATCTCTATAAATAGTTAACACAAAGTTACGTTCCGTCTTAGAAGACACTAGAACATCTATCCTACTAGACTGTGTTCCACGGCTATGTGTTGTAAATTGTCAAATGCTCACGTCTACTTGTTGAGCTATCCAGTTCTACGTGTTTTTTAAGTGTTATTGCAGCTTTATTTGTATCATTAAAACATCAGAGAAATTCTTCTCTAGGTGTTTGTAAATAGTCTTTATTTCACTTTAGAGCACAATCAACACCAATTCGTTGACTTTAATCACTAAGTTTCTTCAGGATTAACATAAAACTAATTCCTGATTTCGAAAATACACTCAATCTTAGCTTTCGTTAAATGACTTTGGTTTTGCCTGTTAATTATTTCAGTGTAATTATTACATTGATATAACTTATAATTGTTCATTCATTTCTTTTGCATTAGTGATTTACGGTAGGACAAAACAATGTCTAGCTTGACAGAATTCGTTGCCATTGGTAAAGAAGGTGGCCTTTTAGGTTCATCACTCTTGGCATGGACAAAAGCTGAATTTCAAGTACAGCATTTTAAGCAAAGAAACGAGATAACAGAGCTAAAGAGGCAGAAAAAGAAAAGTGTGCCACACAGGAAGCAATCTTAAAGCTGGAGAACTAAAAACAAGCTGCCAAGGAGAAAGAGCGGGCAGTAGAAAAGGTCAAAAGGGAGAAAGAAACAGCACTGGAGAAGGACAGATTAACATCCAATCTGTCTGTCAATGTCAAACCATTTCCACCATCTATTCAGTGTCCAGTAAAAATTACACCAGAAAAAGCTGAACTAGAACAATATTGCATTATAAGAAGATCAACTTCGAATTACTGTTCACCATTGATAATTGTAAAACAGAAAGACAATAGTTTATGAAACTGTGTTGACTATAAAAAAGGTAGGCTTGAAAACAATTCTCTTGGTTTTTTTTTTTTTTTTTTTTTTGGGGGGGGGGGGGGGGGGGGGGGGGGTTGCGATCAGAGGTTTCGAATTTGTCTCTCAAGTCTTGCAGATCTTCTCAGGTGGCGCAGACTATGGTTTTCTTTCGTCTCGACAGGCAGCACTGCAGATATACACAGGGTGGGCACGGCAAGTACTGAGATAGATGTAGATACGATAGGCACTCCTGGAGTGGAGCTAGTAAGGCAGGGGGAACTTCAGTTGAGTAGACACAGACGTTGAAACCGACATATTGTAATAGTTTATAAATGAATGGCACCGATAAACGATTGAAGATTATGATTACAAATTAGACAATTCGACTCACATATTGTCATAATCTCCCCACCAGTTCTACCGCGTCGTCGTCAACGACGCCTGGCGATTACGGCCAGGTCCACCTGTGAGCGACACTAACCACGCTGTGACAGGAATGGTCAGTCGGTGCATGCGTGGGACATGAAGTCCACGCAGGGACACAACCCCGACTAGCGAGAACGCAGAGTGGTTAACGCCAGACGGCTTGGGAGAGTTGAACAGGACAGACGGAATGAATGGTGCTCGTATACTTGTGTGTATGAACGCGAATAGATAGAACGCCTGTGTGAGTATAGGAGACTGTGCGCTTGTGAGTTGTATACATTGCATTTATATATACATCTATTGATTGCATTATGGCATCGATATTGTAATTGTGCGATGCATGTAATGGCTGTGATGAGTGAGAAGTGTGAATAAAGTGTTTGAATTGTCTTTGCAGTGTGTCACGTAAAGTCATTCTGTGACAGTGTTTGTATCACATCTGTTAGTGATTACGAACCTGTGTTATTGCTGAATGCAAGACTCTGACACACACACACACACACACACACACACACACACACACACACACACACACACACATATATATATGAGTCAACCACGGGTAGCTATTATTATCTTGTTTTGATTTGTTGGCGATTTTTTGTAGTTATTATAATTCAGTTTTGACGACCTCCAAGTCTGCCATGTCCACTACGTAGGGTGTTGATAATAATAATGGTGTCTAGAGGTGAAGTTATGACAGGTGTATAACTAAATGTTCTCTCGTCACGTGGCTCGCACACAGCGTCTTCTTGCAGATGCTTTCGATGTAGCTGAAGCAACACAATGCGAAAGCTTAACACACTTTATTTCACAATGGTGCGCGACCAAACAAACCTCCACAACCAACCGAGACACACCAACTTTCGTTCTGGCGCTCGTTCACTGACCACTGTAGACAGTACGCTTTGTAGTCATCTCTCTCTCTCTCTCTCTCTCTCTCTCTCTCTCTCTCTCTCTCTCTCTCTCTCTCTCTCTCTCTCTCTCTCTCTTTCTCTACTTTCACGGTGGATTGTGTTATGCTGTCATTCTCTATCTGTCAGAGCTCAGTGCGATGCGAACCTGTAGTTCCCAACTTTCACTCTCAAATCAATGTAAGTGGACAATCAACTGTAAACACGTTTAACGTTATGTGAAATTTTATTGTCTGAGGAATGTACCTCAAAGCTTGGTGCTGGAAAACTATCTGATGTATAATGTTGTACTGGAAACAAATTAACTGCGATGTGTATAATCGAACACATCTATATGTCTTCGCTAATCTGCCCCGTGCCTGAATGAATCGAGTTTATCTAGTTCTCCTTCAAGTAGTCGTTTGTGACCTCTGCGTTTCCAGTAAAACGGCGAGCTCACTTACTACAACAATTAACTGTTTCTTTATTCTACTGTCTTCCCCATACTAACACTCGTTAACTCTTTCCGACTGTTTTCCACTCTTAGGTACGAAAAATGTGGTTCTATACTCTGTCTGATATTCTAGTGTAATCTTTTTGAAAACTAGTAAATATCCAATTATGAATAGATAATCTCAAATAATAATAATACATAAAATGATAATAATTTTCAATAAACTTGTTTATAATTTTTTACAATGCAAGAATACGTTTTGTTGTTGTGTGGTTAAGTTTTGAGTATGTTATAGCCCTTAAAAATTAGTCAGTTTATTGTGTATATGTTGTTAAATTTATTCTTTAAAAAAAAAAATATATGTTTTTTTTTTTGTTTTTTTTTTTTTGGGGGGGGGGGGGGGGAGAGCTCACTGACTACAGTTAACAGTTTCTCTATTCTACTGTTTTCACCATACTAACACTTGTTAACTCTTTCTAACTAATCTTATTTTGCTTGTACTAACTCTGATTACTTCTTCCTGTGCATACCATTATGTCTCCCTTTTTTAAATGTGGCCACATTTTAGAAGTTTAATCGGTCTATTGTCTGTGTCAAATACAGAACGTTATGTGATTTTTCTATGTGGCTTGTGCTCAGTTCATTCTTCTACATACTCATTCGATGGAAAGCAGCATTAACATTTTCATAGATATATTCGCAAGAACACGCAAGGACACTATAATAAATAAATACAGACATGATTTAATGATTTCCAAAACCAACCACAAGGCTTATTACAAGAAATGTAACCTGAACCTCTTTTATATTCAGAGCGCTGATGTTTATGTGTCATGAATCTTATACATTTCCCGCGTAAACAACTCATGCAGATCCTTATAACCCCGTGACGCACATGTGTAGCCTGTCATCCTTCCACAAGTCAACACGACTATGGGTGAAAGTATGTGTCTTGTTTTTTTTTATCTTGCGAACACTCATTTTGTTTTATTAGTATGTTTCATTCACAAAGTGACTGATACTTTTTCCCATATCTCTCTCAGGAGCTCTTTTTTACTCTATGGTCCGTCTGGATTTTCTAATGTAATTCTCTGGAATACTAGTAAATAATCAAGTGATGAATAGATAACTTCAAATAATTGATAATGGTAATAATATAAGATATATTGTTAACATTTCTAATATACTTACTTGTAATTGTCTATAATGCAAAGATATGTTCTTTAATTTTGAGTATGTTATATCCCTTAACAGTTAGTAAGTTTATTGTATGTATGTTGTTTAATTTATTCGTTATTGTTTTTTTTTCTAGCTAATTGACTACAATTAACAGTTCTCTATTCTACTGTTTGTCCCATACTAACACTTGTTAACTGTTTCTATCTAATCGTAATTTGCGTGTTCTAACCCCGATTAACTCTTTCTGTGCATGACACAGATCAAACTGATGGTAAATTGTTTTGTTCACTTTCTTTTTACTTTAACATTAATTATGCGATGATATATTGCATATTGCTTCCGGTACAAATGGCGACTACGTGACGCGTTTATTCTTCGGAGACACTGTTTAGTGTCTTACGCTGTTTAGTGTTTTTCTGTGGATCATGTGGTGTCATTTCGTATTCGTTTATTGGAAGTGTTCAAGAGAAGCCACAGAAGGCACGTGGTGGATGAAACTTTGAGGCAGCCGACAGATATTTGTTGGATATGGTCTAAAGTTTCGCGACGGCAGACAGTGGATCTCTTTCGAGAGACAATGGTTGCGGTCATCTGGCCAGTATGGTCACTGCCATAGAGGAAAGCAACGGCAAACTACCTCTTTAAAAGTTCCTAGTACATTATGATTCGCCTAAAGACTGATCATCGCAAGACAAGGACAGAGACATTAAAATTAGCAACATGGAATGTTAGTACGTTAAACGACGACGACAAATTAGAGAACATAAAACAAGAACTGGAAAGAGAAAAAAAAAATATTTAAGGGATGTGCGAAACGAGATGGATCAAGATAGATGAAGATTTTAAGATTATTTATTCCGGAGGTGAAAGGGGAGTGGCAATTATTTTGGACCGGAAAACATCAAAATCTGTTCAAGGATATTGGGCCGTGTCGGAGAGAGTTCTGCTAGTTAAATTAAGTGGCAGACCTTTTAGCATAAATGTTATTCAGTATATGCCCCAACAGGAGAATCCAGTGAAGATAGTGTAGAGGAATTTTATAATGACATAGAGTCCGCCTTAAGGAAGCGACGCTTTCCGTGATGCGGAAAGAGACCGAGCCATATGGGATAAAACCCGGTGCAATGAAGTTGACCCTGTCGACTTTTAAGCGACTTTTAAAGAAATGTAAAAATTCAGAAATAAGCATCATAATAGGGGACTTCAATGCAAAAGTAGGAAATCAAGGTGATAGATACACAGTAGGAAACTATGGTTTAGGAGAGAGAAATGAAAGAGGATACAGACTCGTAGAGTGGGCAAAAGAACAGGAAATGATCGTAGGAAACATCTGGTTTAAGCAACACCCTAGAATATTATGGACATGGAGGAGTCCTGATAACAGGATTAGAAACCAGACTGACTATATTCTGATTAGCAGAAGATTTAGAAACTCGTTAACAATAGCAAAAACAGTTTCCATTGCTGATTGTTATAGTGACCACAGACTACTTACAGGAACATTGAGAATAAAGTTGAAGAAAGTCAAGTATATAACAGGAAACACTAAATATGATGTGTGTACATTGAATAATGACAAGGAAATACAAAACAAATTCACCATAGAAGTACAGAACAGATTTGATATATTGTCTGATCTAGAGATCCTATTCCAGGATGTGGAAGATCAATGAGAAATGTTGAAGAATTCAATCAGTTTGGCTGCAGAATCAACTATTCCAAAATTAAAGAAGGTGGGTCGTAAGAAATGGATGACTGAAGAAATTTTACACCTAATGGAAACAAGAAGTCTCAACAAAAATAATTCTGCCAAATATGAAGAAATCTACAGAGAAGTCAGAATATTAAGTAAGGAGGCAAAAGAAGCATGGCTTGGGGAAAAGTGCTTAGAAATTGAAAACCAACACAACAGTCAAAATACCAAGTTAGTGCACAAAAGAATTTAGGACCTTACTAATAAGTTAGTTAGTTAGTTAGTTAGTCGACAGATCATCCTCATTGCACATCGAACCATTCATTCCATAAGTGCTCGGATCCCCTCCTCAGCAAATCCCGCAGCGTGTAGCGCGGCTCACGACACCAGTTCTGTGTTGCTTAATCAATCTTCTTTGGCTTCCTGCGTAGTGTTCTTGTTTGGCAACATCTCTTTTAATTTTCAGTTCTTGCAGTCTGACCATGGTTGTAGATTCACAGCCATCGCTTCGTTCTCGCATCTTACTAATAAAAGAACAAGTACATCAACAGGCTGTCTAAAAACTAAATATGGCAAAATCATAATAGAAAAAGATCAGATTATACATGTATGGACATACTATGTGAAAAACCTTTATGAGGATAACAGAGAGGAACAGTATGATATTAGATTTAATAATGAAGGACTACCAATTTTGAAGATGAAGGTTCGAAATATTCTTAAGCATATGAAAGCTGGCAAGGCCCCCGGTGCAGATAACATCACAACAGAAATGATTAAAGCTTTAGAAGAATATGGACTAGATCAAGTCACCAGACTGCTGAACACATTATATGATACTGGAGAGATACCTTCTGAATTATGTAACTCTGTATTTATTGCGATCCCAAAGAAATCAGGAGCCTTGGAATGTGATCAACATAGAACAATTAGTATAATGAGTCACATCACAAAGATTTTGCTACGAATTATCATGCAAAGAGTGAGGAAGAAATTACAACCTGAAATATGGGAAGAACAATGCGGGTTTGTAGAAGGAAAGGATACAGTATATGCTGTGTATATGCTGTGAACAGTTATTGAACGTGCTATAGAAGTAAACAAGGATATATATCTTTGCTTTATTGACTGTACAAAAGCTTTTGATAGAGTTAGATATGTCAACATGGTGGATATGCTTGCAGATCTACAAATTGATGGGAAAGACATTAGACTTATAAAAAACATATATTGGAAACAACAAGCTGCCATAAGGATTGATAATGAAGTGGGACAATATCAGCCTATTAAGAAAGGTGCTAGGCAGGGATGTGTAATGTCTCCAGATCTCTTTTCCCTGTACAGTGAAAATATTTTCAGAAATGTAGAAGATATAAATGGAATCAGCATTGGAGGACGAAACATCAATAACATTAGATATGCAGATGATACAGTATTGATTACAGACAATGAGCAGGATCTGCAACAATTAGTAGATGCGGTTGTTGTACACAGTGAGCAGCTGGGGTTAGAATTAAATTGTTAAAAGACACAGGTTATGGTCGTCACTAGGAAGAACGAAGTACCACAATGTAATATACAAGTAAAGGGGAATATTCTTCAACAAGTGAATCGATACAATTATCTCGGAACAGTCATAACATCTAATGGGAGATGCCTTGAAGAGATTAGAGCAATAATCGCCATGGCGAAAGTAGCCTTTAGCAAGATAAAAAACATTCTGACCAGTAAAAAGATGTCAATTGAAACGAGAAAAAGAGTGTGGAGGGGATACATAGAGCCTGTTCTTTTGTATGGATGTGAAACTTGGACAACGTGCAGTCAAGCTGTAAAACATCTGATGGCTGCATAAATGTGGTTTCTGAGGAAAATGCAAAGAATACCATGGACAGACAGAAAAACCAATGACCAAGTACTACAGGAGACAAATGAAACTCGTAAACTGATTAGAGAAATTAGACGTAGACAGTCAAATTTTTTTGGACATGTTATGAGAAGAAATGGATTGGAGAATTTAGTGACAACTGTCAATATCGAAGGAAACAGACCAAGAGGACGACCTAGAGGAAAATACCTGGATGGCTTGGCCACATGGCATGGACGAGACAGGAATACTGAGCTGATCCACGACTCTGGTGACCGAGTGAAATGGCGAGTCACGACCGCCCACGCTTTCCGGCATGGCACATGATTGATTGATTGATATTGCATTATAAATGTTCGTTTTTTTTTTTTTTTTTTTTTTTTTTGGTTCTCTTGGAACTCAAGCATAGTTGATACACGTGCTGCTACTACAACAAGGTGTTGCTATTTGCTACTTCTATGGAGTACACTGGCTTGATTTTTTTATGGAGTACACTGGCTTGATTTTTCTATGGAGTACACTGGCTTGATTTTTGCGCGTGGGTAAGCTTTTTTCTATTAACAGAGTCCCTCGCCATCAGACGAACCTATTCCAACTTCTTCAATATTTGTAATTTACGTCCCCAAGTCAAAGACGAGATGCCAACACTTTACTTCAACTGACTGGTGTAGGTGTTGAACCCACTACCTCGCCATCACCGCACTGGAAATTTAAGAGCGTGCACGCTTTTCCATTCGGCCATGCGGATCTTCACTAATTAATTGAACATATTTCACAATTGTTTACATATGCTATTTGGATGATGCATTGCGACATTACATACTGTAGATTTTCTTTATCTAAATAATATGTTAGGAAACTAACAGTTTCTGTGAATTTGGTCTTTCAATTGCTTCAAATGTTTCAGTAATATTTTATTTTTCATTTTTATTCATTATGTAAAGAGAATCCGGTCTCTTAGGCTGAGGGGTTACACCACTTTCTCCGTAATCCCGTTTATCCACGCAGGGTCTCGCAGCGAGACGAGAATTGGAAGCGGTTTTACCCCCGCTCGTGACTTGCGGGATAATGAGCCGGCCGCTCAGAAAGCAATGGCAAACTACTGAGCGTAATCTTGCCAAGAAATCAACATACAGCTGAAAGATGCTGATGTTGACAGCGATGTCCTGTAAAGGATATGCAAAACATGTAAAGAGAAAGAATAACACAACTTAATTAATAACCGAGAGTAAATAGAGAAGACAGCAGTAAACACTTAATAACGTACAGACTAAACATTGAAGACAGAAATATAATCTTATGGGGGAGATAAGGATAACAATTGTATTATCACAATATATTATTATTATTTATTTGAGAAATTTTATATTAAATGCAAAAGCAGCATAATACATAGAGTCATCATGCGTATCTCATTGGAATGAAATGTTTAATTAATGTGAACAGACTACTTTGATGAATTAATCATACAGAATTGAAGAGTGCAAAGCGTTTTAAAAAAAAATAGATATCACAAGAAAAATAGCACTTGAACCACAGATCAAATATAGTGGAATCGTCAATTTTATGACAAGAGAATCTATTCTCCTTCTTCTTCGTTTACCTTCATACGTCAATATGAATAAATGCGAGGAAAGCTGCAGTCAACTTAAGCTTGTTGATATCTCCACAGAGTGTTTGCTCAGTGAAGTGGGTGTAGGCCAAAATACTTGTATCTGTACAGCATATTTTGGACACTCCTGCAGCAAATGTTTAATTGTCATTTTGCCAGTTCCACAGTTACATACATCATTAGATCATATCTTTAGTTTATTAAACATGAGATATTGTACCCTGTTGTGGTCTGTCCGTAGTCTGAAGATTGTAACTTGTATGGTTTTCGGCATAATCCGAAGGGTACGTAGTTTTGAAGTTTTGTCAGACATCCTTTTATTGGACACTCTAAATCAGTGATTCTCAGCCGGTGGGGAATCCCCCCCCCCTCCCCCAGGGGGGAATTTTAGGGTTTGCGGGGAGGGGGGAGGAATTAAGATTAATTCAAGATCGCGTTAATACAAGAACCTATTACTTGATATTGTTTTTCCCTCCATACTTTACGGTTCTGGACCTCTCGCCCTTCTGAAATTCATTTTATAATGTAAGTAGACCGGCAAATCAGTTTTATGTAGACGTCTAGACTTGCTCTAGTATGTATTATTAAATTAAGCTTCCATTTTTAAGTATACTGTGTAGGGGCAGGGGGATTTATAGGGAGGAAATACGAAAGGAGGGTATGAGATTCTGAAAATATGTTGAAGGGGTGCACGGGCCAAAAAAGGTTGAGATACAATGCCTCTAAATTTTTTTCCTTCTTTTACCTGCTCTTTCTCAAATATGTACCACTCTTCTTACATTGATACTTCCTTTCTGGTCTTTGAGTTCAGACAGCTTGTGTTTAACCTTGTTTTTATTCATGTCAAATTGCTGATTTGCCTTCTCCAGCTTCCTCTCATAAATTACTCAAGGAGAATCTTAGCACATTGAACGAAATCCGTAGCTCTCGCGACGGCTCAAATTTGTGTATACCATAATTTCGACTGCTATAAACGTGTTTGTTGGTATGCTTTCCCAATTGGCATTGAGCTTGAGCAACTGACATATACGGCTTGCACGTTTCCATTTCCAGCTGTCAAAGTATTTGAAATGTCAGCATTATGCACATTATATTTCTTTATCCGTGAAGACTAAACGTCAGATCCGCTACCCTAGAAACATGGGGATGATGCCATCTATTGGTTTCTAATGTAACATATAAATAGAAACATGTAACACATGTAATATATATATATATATATATATATATATATATATATATATATATATATATATATCTAGTGCAATGGCTGAGAAGGGATACACGTCAGAGAAAAGAATGTTGGATATAAGATCTTGCATAATGTAGCAAACCTTCAAACTGTAAAACAGTAGTCTCTTCAAAATAAGTAGAGTGTAAATTCACGTAGGTGCCTAGGGCTTTTAAAACAGAAAAGGGGGCGGGGGTGGGAGCCTCTATAAGGATATTCATTAAATTTTCATAGAAACGATAGAAGAATAAGTAGGTATAATGACAGCGATACCCACGTAATGAACAAGTGAAGGGAAGTAACCGAGAAAATGGACCACCCAGTAGAACAAGTCTAAGATAAAATGGTCAACATAAAATACATCGACATGAGACCAATAAAGCAAACACTTGAGAACAATAAAGCAAACACCAACACACTGACCATAAATTTGTAAGAAGTAAAGCAAAAGAAGATAACTAACGAGAATAAACACAAGGAGACCTACAAGCACGTAAAACACAAAGAAGCGAAATTTAGGCTAACTACTATTGAACTCAAACTACTGAAAGTAAAATCGTCTAGTAAATCACACAAAAATACCTATGCAGGCTTGAGTTAATTGTAACATCCTGTAAAGGATATGGAACTAACTTTTAATCATTAAACGTATGTCGGAAGCAATTCAACATTAAATATGACAAGGAATCTCGACAACCGACACAGACAAAGAGATACACCTCGAATGTTTCAAACAAAATCCTTTGTCAACATATCAACAAACAAAACGCAATTAAAAAATACCTCGCTTGGAAAATAAGTATCTTAAGCCACAAACGGTTTTCCGAAACATTACAACTATATAGTTTCTCTGGCAAAAATTATTTAGCATGTTAAACTCACAAATAACATATTTTATCTACTGTAATTATTATTTAATATACGTAAATTTAAAAAAAAAAAAAATTATTTTCTCTACCTACTTATTTAGCTTGTTTAAACTGACACATAAAATATATTATGTACCGTAAATAATATGGAATGTTTAAAATGACATATAAAATATGTTCTCATCTGTAAATTGTTTAGCATATTTAAACTCACCCCCCCCCCCCCTCAAAAAAAAATTATCTTCTGTAAATAGTTTTGCATGTTTAAGCTCACAAATAACATTTTTCTCTATTGATTATTTTATCATGTTTAAAATAACATATAAAATATATTATCTACTGTAAATAGTTATCATATTTAAACATTGCAAAAAAATCGTTTCTGCCATAAATTATGTACCATGTTGAAACTCATAAATAACATATTTTCTCTACTCTATTTTATTAAGGACTAGCAGACCCGGCCCGGCTTCGCCCAGACCCTAGTGGGGAGCATCTCATTTAATTAATATAAGTAGTCATATAAGCTCCCGTTCCCGTTCCTGACTGTCTGTCTGTCTGTCTGTCTGTCTGTCTGTCTGTCTGTCTGTCTGTCTGTCTGTCTGTCTGTCTGTCTGTCTGTCTGTCTGACCCTGCCCGGCATCGCCTGGCTCCTGGTGTGGAGCATCTCATTTAATTCATATAAGTAGTCATAAAAGCTCCCGTTCCCGTTACCGACTATCTGTCTGTCTGTCTGTCTGTCTGTCTATCTGTTTGTCCGTTTGTCTGTCTGTCTGTCTGTCTGACCCTGCCCGGCATCGTCTGGCTCCTGGTGTGGAGCATCTCATTTAATTCATATAAGTAGTCATATAAGCTCCCGTTCCCGTTCCCGACTATCTATCTGCCTGTCTATCTGTCTGTCTGTCTGTCTGTCTGTCTGTCTGTCTGTCTGTCTGTCTGTCTGACTGTCTGTCTGACTGTCTGTCTAATCATTTATTGGTTGCTGTTAGAACAACCTTAGATAAACGAAGACCAACTTACAAAAAGCATTAGAAAGAGCACTTGAAAGATCTTTACATATTCCCCCAACAATTAACTTGAGTAAATGGAGCGGCGGCAGCAGCATCAGCAGAAGAGAAGAAAAAGGAGGAGTAGGAGGAAGGAGGAGGAAGAGTGTGGAGGAGGGAGGAGGAGGGAGGAGGAGGGAGGAGGAGGAGGGAGGAAGAGATAGGCAGAGAGAGTAGGAGGAGGGAGGAGGAGGAGTAGGGAGGAATAGGAGGGAGGAGGAGGGATTAGGAGTAAGAGGGGGGAAAGAGGAGAAGGAGGAGGAGGGAGGAGGAGGAGGAGGAGGGAGGAGGAGGAGTAGAGAGGAGGAGGAGGGAGG
>OY992883.1:79938756-80080161 GCA_963921405.1 Cepaea hortensis
ATGGAAGAGGAAGAGGAGGGAGAGGGGAGGGGCAAGAGGAAGAGGGGTAGGAGGGAGGAGGGGGAGAGGGAGGAGGAAGAGGGATGTGGAGGAAGAAGGAGGGAGGAGGAGGAATTAGGTAGAGGGAGGAGAAGGAGGGAGGAAAAGGGAGGAGGAGAGAGGAGGAGGAAGGAGGAGGAAAGAGGAGGAAGGGGGAGGAGGAGGAAGAAGAGGGAGGAAGAGGATGGAGGAGGAAGAGGAGGGAGAGGGAGGAGGGGGAGGGGAAGAGGAAGACGGTAGGAATTGGAGGAAGGGAGAGTAGGAAGAGGAGGGAGAAGGAGGGGGTAGGAGAAGGGAGGGGGAGGGAGGAGGGGAAGGAGGGAGGAGGGAGGAGGCGGAGGGAGAAGGAGGAAGGAGGAGGAGGTTGAGGGAGGAGGGAGGAGGAGAGAGAATGAGGAGGGGAGGAAGGAAAGGGAGGTGGAGGAGGAGGAGGGAGGAGGAGGAGGGTAGAGGGAGGAGGAGGAGGTAGAGGGAGGAGGAGGAGGAAGGAAAGGGAGGAGAAGGGAGGAGGAGGGAGGAGGAGGAGGTAATGGGAGGAGGAGGAGGGAGTAGGATGGAGGAGGAAGAGGGAGAAGGAGGGAGGAGGATGAGGGAGAAGGAGGCAGGAGGAGGAGGAGGGAGAGGGAGGAGGAGGGAGGAGGAGGTAGGAGAAGGAGGAAGGAGTAGGAGGGAGGAGGATGGTGGAGGAAGGAAGAGGAAGAGGGAGAAGGAGAAGGGAGAGGGAGGAGGGAGGAGGAGGAGGGGGAGGAGGTAGAGGGAGGAGGAGGGAGGAGGAGAAGAGAGGAGGAGGGAGTTCGCCATTCCGAATTCATACTCGTCTAGGTTCTGTAATTTCGGTCCTTCCATTGATTGTTCTTCCCTTCTACACGACTGTAGATAACTTCCTTACACATAAAAAGATGAATTGTTATTGATATTGCCGTGGCATGGAGGCATATATATCAGCAGCAGAGTTGATCCAGAAAACCAAAGACTGAGATCTATGGAGAACCATGAACGCCTACGCCAGCCGGCACGGCACTTGATGATGATGATGATTGCCGTGTGACGATTCTGTGTAGTCACGTCATTTTCTTCGCTTGTCCTAGCGTTTTGGTTCGGGGATTCTTTCATCATCATCATCATATATTTACGTACGTATTTAGGGAGGGGGAGGAGGGAGGAGGAGGAAGAAGAAACAAAAATATGACAGTTGGCAGCGTTGGAATGAGAGGAAGGCGTGTAGAAAATTTCATCTCAATCGGATGGGCCGTTCGCGAACGCATAAAGGACATACATACAGACATATCCACACACATTGCCTTTTATATATAAGATGTTGAAATTCACAAACCTAAACACTATATTTATTTGTCACCCAAAGCTGATTCCTGTATATTCAGGTACAAATTCACTTAATTTCAAATGACGTTAAGTTAGAAAATAGTTGCATACAACACACTCGCATTCACAAACAATCAATGAAGAGACTAAAGGATTCAGTCTAGTGTTATTATACGTAGTCTGTATGGACTATGCTTGAGAAAAAAGTGAGCTAACGCAAAAAAAAAAAAAAAAAAAAAAACAGCAACAACCAAAAAAAAAAGATTAGACATGCATAGTTCGCTTTCCTTTTCTGGTATTGGCCATATTATAGAAAATATTAAATGGCCCACATCGCATAATAAAATGGCACTAGATGCCGATGCTGTTGGGGACAAGTTTTGGATGCGCGTACTCATACGGGATGCTTCTGTGCTGGTTCCTCTCATCCACTATCTTAGCAATGCATTGAAGGTCTTCACGAAACCTACAGACAAAGAAACAAAATAGTTGTTAATAACTGCAATAACATATAAGGATATACTGGGAAGTCTCCGTAAGAGCAATTCTGAGGATATTCATTAGTCGAGTCGAGTCGTCATGACAACGAATCACACACTACAATAAACAATAAACGATCTGAGAAATAGTAGGACGTTCATTTGAAACCCATTCCAATGGCTTTATTACAAAAACATGAAAGATACATTAACAGGCGTGGTAAAATTAAACAAAGCATTCATTTTGAATGAGTTACGCACCATGGGGTTGGTCAGAAGAAGTCGCCGTGGGCATTCAGGCAAGCATCCCATTGCTTAGGTAGGCGGCGAATGCCGTCCGCAAAAAAAGGATTGTGGTTGCTCACTGAACCAAGTGTTTACCGCGTTTACATCTGTGTGAAATCGTTGCCCCATGAGAGCTTTTTTGTTTTTAGAGGTCCTAACAAATGAAATCACATGGTGACAAATCAGCACTATAGGCTGGATGTTGCAGAATTTCCCACTTCTTCATGGTTAATGCTTCCTGCACAATCTTTGCGACATGCGGACGAAATTTATCGTGCAACAAAATTACACCACGAGAAAGCATGCCGGGTCGTTTATTCTTTATGGCGTTTTGCAACTTGTCTAGTGTTTCCAAGTAGTGGGTAGAGTTGATGTTGACACCAGGTTTTTTAATGTCGGCCAACAATAGACCTTCATGGCTCAGCATAACCTTACCAGCGGAAACCTGTAACTTGAATATTTTGGCTTTTGGTGATCCAGGACACTTCCATTGCATGCTCTCTCTTTTACTGCTCGGCCCGAAGTGGTGACACCATGATTCATCGCCTGCCACTATGTGGAAGAGAAATACATCACCCTCCACTCTGTAACGCAGCAAGTGGTTCAAACACCATCCCATGCGCTCGTCTTTTTGGTGGTCGGTCAACTACTGTGGTAACCACTGTGAAGACACCTTTCGAAATTGCAGTTTCTTACGACCGACTTGTTTAATTGTCCAAATTGACACATCAAATTGTTTCGCTAGAGAACGTTTTCTTCGACAACGGTTTATCTGTACTGCTGCGTCAATTTTGCCGATTTCTTTTTTTTTTCTGTTGCAGCCATATGCGCTTGACCCGGCCGTCGAAGATCTGTCGTGAACTGACGTCCTTTCTTAAACATTCGTGCCCAGTCTGTCACTGTTGTCGTCGACACACATTTGTTACCATAAGCTGCCTGCATTCTTCGATGAATGTCCACTGGTCGACATCCTTCAAATGAAAGAAACTTAATCACCGCCCTTTGAGCTTCTTTGGACGGATTTTGGATCAACCCGGCTATTTTCTCAACGGTAAGAAACAGAACCTATGCATCATGGGACGATAAGCACGTGCTCTTTTATTCATTGGTCAGTACTTATCAAGTACTTATCACATGACTATGACATGATGATGTGAAGCGTACTCAATTACGCGCTGTGTGGCACGAACGGATTTCAAATGAACGCCCCTTATACAACCGCAGGCTTGATTTGTGAGGGATCATTTTAAATGCACACGTATATCTCCTTCAGAGCTCCACCCTTCTGCCATTGATGGCATGAATAGACTGGTAGATTGGCACACTAAGTAGACGATAGGTAAATACAAATTGGTACACAAAGTCGACGATTGGCCGATAGTGATTGATATGTAGGCTGATATGTCGATAGCCATTTTGATTTCTCCAATGCCTGATAACTATTATTCTTTTCTGGCTGTAATTTAAAATTGCTTCTAATTGTTTTCTCTCTGTAGTACCCCGACCTATTATTTCATGTGTAATTCCAGCCATTCCTAGTGTTGTCTTCTGTTTTAGAGGATTCATTGTATTTTCCATTTTTTTTTTTTTCATTTTAAATTTGCCATTTCATATTGCGTAACTGCAATTATTATAACATGTCTGCTTCTCTTTGATTGTTATATTGGGAAATCAATGTAGTTTTCAATAGCATAGTATTCCATCAATGCATTGACAGCCTTTTCCCAAGTAAGCATGACCTTTGTTTAATTTTTATTTGTTTGTTACTAGGTCCGTCATTAGTCATGGCTTTCACTAGTTTCCATAGTTTATTTCTATCCCTGCCAAAGTTCGTTTTTTGTTTCTGTTTCTTTCTCTCCACAATCTTTTGTTGTTTTATTTAATGTTCTTTTATATGTTGATAATATGGTTGTAGGCGAGAAGTTTGCATAAGTTGATTGTTTTCTCTCTGCTGTCTTTCTGGCACCAATAACGTTGTCCTACATAATTTGTTTTTCATCAGTCCAGTATGGTTTCTAATTTTCCAAGAGGAGCAAGCTCTATGGCTGCCTGCAGTATTTTTTTTGTTAAGACTATCCACCATTATATTCATGTTGTCATGTCTTGTTTTTATGTCTTCATAGTACTTATCTGTTAGCGTGGCATATTTATCACAATAAGCTTGCTTGTTATTCCAGGGCTGCAATATTATTTCCTCCTGTGGAGTATACTCCTTACCCTGGTGCGAGGAAATGCAACCCAAAGACAAAATGTCATGGCAGGGCAGACCAGGCCCTAACCCTTGGTTGGCAGCCGGTTTAGAATCGAAGTTCCACCAGTCGGACAGTTAGAGGATTGCTTTGCTGATCCGGCAGCCTCTGCAGCTTGTTTTGTTCCAGATATAGAGGTGTTACCTTTCCTCTGGAGTGAACTAGGCAGGCCGAAAGAGGGATTATGCTGCATGGGCAACACATGATCTCTATATTTTAGCCAAGGCTTTGTACTATGGAGAGATAACTAACTCCATCCCTGGTCTTAACAGGTCTCGGAATCAAAGCGAGAGGCAACTATTACGGGTTATAAGTCCCCGTCAATTGGCGTAGACATCGGGCGCCACGGGTTGCCTCTGATGGTGGGAGACACCTACAGGTGTCACTGATCAGCTACCGCCCGCCTCAAGCTGGGCTGCACCCAGCCAATTGGGTGCTGATCAGCCACAACCTGCCTGCTTCAATGGGTGCTTGGGGCTAGGACAAAATCTGAATCGCAGGCTGTAAAACCAATGCACCAGGTACTAATAAAAAGAAAAATAGACACCTCAAGCTACGGCTTGCAACCTGGAACGTGAGAACCATGTGTCCAGGATTTTCCACTGACTTTACCAATATTGAGGATGTGAGAAAAACGCCTGTGATTGATGCCGAACTCAATCGTCTTAACATTTATATTGCTGGTCTGCAGGAGACTCGCTTCCTCGCTGAGGAAGAGTCACTCAGGGAAAACAATTACACCTTTTTTTGGAAGGGCAGAGAGCAGGCAGAAAAAAGGACAACATTGTGTGGGCTTTGCAGTGAAGAATTCGCTACTAGGAATGATTGAAATTCCAGCAGGAGGAAATGAAAGACTATTATCCCTGCGCTTGGCAACCTCTTGTGGTTTTTCCACCAATATTACTGCATATGCACCGACACTCGATTCCTCTGATGATGTGAAGGATTCGTTCTATGAGGAGTTAGACTCCGTGATCAAGGCAGTTCCAAAATCTGACTACATTTATATGCTCGGTTATTTCAATGCTCGTATGGGCAAGTACTCCAGTTCATGGCCAGTGTGCCTTGGAAAATACAACATCGGTCGCATGAATGAAAATGGGCAAAGGCTGCTGGAGCATTGCACCAGAAATGACCTATGTATTACAAACTCCTTTTCTAAAACAAAAGAGCTGCATAAGGTCACGTGGAAACATCCAAGATCCGACCATTGGCACCAGCTGGACTTCATCATCACACGAAGACAACATCTAAATCATATATCATTGAATCGAAGTTACTACAGTGCTGACTGTGATACGGATCATTCTTTGGTTGTTGCAAGGGTTAAACTGAGACCAAAGAGAATCTACACAGCTAAACACAAATTTAGCCCCAGGATTAATAGCATTAACACTCACGATCCTGAAAAGTGCTTTCAGTTTCAACAGCAACTTGAAGATGCTTTCACTGATACACCAGAAAATTGTACAGTAAGTGAAAAGTGGGGTCAACTTAAGGAAACTCTTTATAAAACTGCCATAGTGGTTTACGGCACTGTGGATCATAAGAGGCAGGACTGGTTTGCGGCGAGCAGCCAGACTCTGCAGCCCTTGATTGATAAGAAGAAGATAGCTCTCTTAAGAAACAAGGAAAGACCAACACGTAACACTCTCAGTGAGCTAAAGCAAGCTAGGAAGGATCTGCAAAAGGCTGCCAGGCAGTGTGCAAATGATTATTAGATCAAGTTATGTGAGTCCATTCAAATCGCAAGTGATAAGGGAAACATCAGAAGCATGTATGAAGGAATAAAGAAAGCCTGTGGTCCAATCGTTTAGTTTAGTTTAGTCGTTGGATCAACATCACGGCACACGGTTTAACCCATAAGTGCTCCGATTTCCTCCTAACTCAAACCTGAGTCTGAAGAAACTCAGCTCAATGCACGAACTCCGTTGCATCGGCGAGAATCCTGAAATACTTTGGGTTGATTTTTAACTCGAAATGTTGCCCGGGCAGCGCCGTTAGATTAGTCTTTTTCGATTTCCAACTGCCAAGGGATTTTTTACGTGCGCAACAATACATATGGGCGTCCGATCTCACAACCCAGAGACCAGGGGACATTTTATTACTGGAAGTCCAGGTGGATTTTTTAAATAAATCCCGGTCCTCACCGGGGCCTGAACCCGGGACCTCCAGCACTCGAGGCGGACACCATACCTCGAGTCCACTCAGCCCCCCTCCCCCCTCATCCCCTGTGGTCCAATGATCAAAAAGAAGTGCACCATTGAAAACCTTTACTGGAGAAATAACTGATAAGAAACATCAGATGGACAGATGGGTAGAGCACTATTTGGAGCTTTACTCAAGTGAGACCAAACTAGCGGATGATGCCCTTAACGCCATAGAGGCCCTGCCAACTCTTGACCACCTGGACACACTTCCCACCATAACAGAAGTTAAGTGTGCTATAAATGAACTTACATCTGGCAAGGCTCCAGGTAAGGATGGGATTCCAATAGAGGTTATCAGGAGTGGGCAAGACACACTCACTCTACAGATCCACCAGCTAATAGAGCTATGCTGGCGAGAATGACAGGTCCCACAGGATTTTAAAGATTCAAGCACCATAACACTGTACAAGAACAAGGGCGATCAGAGCGACTGCAACAACTATAGGGGTATCTCACTTCTGTGTTTTATTGGAAAAGTATTTGCCAGAATTGTTCTGCACAGACTTCAAGTCCTAGGAGATCAAGTCTACCCCGAATCACAGTGTGGCTTTCGACAGAACCGGTCTACCACTGATATGATATTCTCATTGCGACAAATGCAAGAAAAATGCCGTGAACAGAATCAACCACTATTTATTGCCTTCATCGACCTCACAAAGGCATTTGATTTGGTCAGTCGTGAGGGTCTGTTCAAGTCACTAAAGAAGATTGGCTGCCCACCAACTCTTCTGTCCATTGTGGAATCGTTCCACACAGGCATGAAGGGTATAATCAAGTTTGATGGTGCAACTTCTGAAGAGCTTGAAATCAAGAGTGGAGTTAAGCAAGGTTATGTACTAGCTCCCACCCTCTTTGGAATATACTTTTATCTTCTACTGAAATATGCCTTTCGTGATCAGGATGACGGTATATACATTCACTCACTCTCAGATGGCGGCCCCTGCAATGCTCAGAGATTGAAGGCCAAGACCAAATTTAGGAGTGTACTGACCAGAGAGTTGCTTTCTGCAGATGATGCTGCAGTTACGACCCACTCTGAGGAAGAATTGCAATGTCTACTATCTGCATTGTCCAATGTTTGTTCTGAATTTGGTTTAACAATTAGCAAAAAGAAACCACAGATTATGTCACAAGGTGACATGGGGTAACACCAATCTTTATTGACGAACTAGAGATGATAGACCATTTTACATATCTAGGATCAGTGGTAAATAGAAAATTATCCCTAGATAAGGAAATCAATATCCGGATTGGTAAGGCAGCAACAACAATGAACAGGTTAAGAAAAAGAGTCTGGGAGAATAGGAAGCTTACTGCCAAAACAAAAGTCCTTGTCTATCAAGCCTGTGTCCTTAGTACTCTTCTTTATGGCAGTGAAACCTGGACAACTTACTCACACCAAGAGAAACATTTAAACAGCTTTCACATGCGGTGTCTGCGAAGAATTCTTGTTATTAAGTGGCAAGACAAAATCACAAAGACTGAAGTATTGGAAAGATCAGGTTGTGTGACGGTTTATTCCATGCTCAGTCTTCGCAGACTTAGATGGATAGGTCATCTTAGGAGGATGGATGATGGTAGAGTACCAAAGGACATCTTTTTTGGTGAATTACAGATGGGTAAGAGATCTCAGGGTCGGCCTCTACTACGATACAAAGATGTCTGTAAACTGGACATGACTGATACAGGCATTGATAATGCACATTGGAAGCAAGTCACCACTGAACGTAATGCATGGAGGGCAAACATCAGAAATGGAATAAAGACAAAGGAGAAAATTATTGCAGACAAGTCACACGCCGAGCGTGTGAGACGTAAGATGGTGGAAATGACCACGTGTTCACATGCACGCTCTGTGAACGAACATTTACAGCGCGAATTGGTCTTATCCGTCACATTCGCTACCGCCACGGGTAAAAGTTATTATGCCTTTTTGAAGCACAAACTATCGACAGCACTAGCCAGGCGGCCTTAAGTCTCATAACCCCCTGCGCTACACTGCAAGGCACTACAGGCAGTAAATGACAGTTTTTGTTTTTGACATACAACATAAATAATAACAAGAACAAACATTGTTCTAAACGATTTAAACAATTAAATTCTTTATAAATAGGTACAGTCAGAACAATAACAATGAGAATACAAAGAGCACATATATGTCATGCGGCGACATATGCATACAACTTTAATTTGTAACAAATGAGGTGAAATACACATGCGTATTTCAGTAAGCTCGTGATTGTTACCGAAGTGTACTTAAATTGCATTGCGCGGAAAGGAGTAACAATAGATCTATTAGAAAGGAACTCAGTGTTCAAGAAGATTGTTTACTGTGAATGGGGAAAAAAAGGAATATGAAGTATTGTGGACGTGCAAAAAGACACGAAAGTCTAGAAAAAATAACTGAGGGAAGTCGACGAGGAGGACTCTGTGACGAAGGGGTTATGAATGGAATACGTATCCCTCGTGCCGTGTTCGAAACACAGCTGCGGGCGGTTTGAAAACAGACCACCTTTCGTTGGTTTCCATACAAAGGTTTGACTGCAGGTCGCTCAGAAAGCAATTACAAACTACTAAACGTCAACTTGCCGTGGAATCAAAAACAGCCAAAAAATGTTGCTTTTGAATGATACGTCCTTTAATGGAAATGCACCACACTTTTTTAAACATGGGGAAGGAGAAGAGGACTAGCACAACGTAGATTGATTCAATATGTGATGGATAAATTGACATGTGACGGCAACAGATGCAGGACACATGACCTATAAGTAAGTGAAGGGCTCTTGTACACGTCTGAGGGGTATTGGGTATATGGTGCTATCACCCATATTTTTATAGACAACCTGGATCTCGATAGATAATGTGGCCAATATCGCTCATGGCGCTTTTATTTAGCCGGCTCTGTGGCTTAGAGGTTACGGACGCAGTTCGTAATCCTGCATACCTGCATTCTAAACACAGCTGCAGACGATTTGGCAGCAGACTGCCTTTCGTTGTTTTTTTACGAGATGGTATGGATGCCGGTCGTTAAGAAACCAATGGCAAACTACTGAACGTAAACTTGCCAAGAGATCATGAACAGGACAAAATGCTGGGGGTGACTGCTCCGTCCTGTAAAAGATATGCAACTAACTTTAACTTTAGGCTGAGTTAAATTGGGAGCATAGGTGAACATTAATATTTCGCATTGATTGGGGATTTGAACACATGACCACCAGACCTGCAGGCATACGTACTGACCACAAAGCTAAATCAGCTCCCACACTCGGCTTACAACAGAGAGACATTTCGAAAGCCGTATATGGACGAGATTCTGCTTAGGATACGACAAGGATGATGATGGATGATAAGCAGCGAGAAATCAGCAGTCACATACTTGTCAATGATGTCCATGGCTGCAGGATCAAACACGTACTGGACCTCGAAGTTGCCCAGACTGTTGGTGCCCTTGGTACTGAGAATCTTCATGATACTCATGATGTTCAGCATCTCACGTCTGTCGGCCAGGTACTTGAGCAGGTCCTGCTCTGTGGTCTCCACAGTCTGCAACCAACATGTGATTTTATCTGTCAGAACGCGCTTTAAATCTTCTATTTTGTTCTGTTATTATTTAAAACTTCCTTTACACAATGCTTTGTCTTCTTGTACGAGGATAAGTTAATAAGTAAGTCACAAATGGCTGTAGACAAATAGCTACACATGATAACAACTTGAAACCAGTTTATTTTTATACACACAGTGTCCCTTTATTTCTCAACATATTTTCCACTAACATTGATCCACTTATCATGTCGTTTTATCAGTCCTCCCAAACCGGCTACATAGACCTGCGTGCTTTGTTTTCAGTTACCGTTCATCCCACAGAACGGTGTGACTTACTTATTGACTAGCCCTCGTAACTTTTTTCTACCCATCTGTCAGAGTCCAGAAAGGATACAGTGATGCAGTGACATCGTTACGCCCGCCAGGCGACTTAGCTCCCAGCAGGGATGCAGCAACTTCGTTACGCCGCCAGGCGAGTGGTAGTTACCTGCCTGCAAGATTGCTGGCTGACGAGCGACCAGCGGTCAGACAAGGACGACGCAAGACGCACGCATGCCTCGTGAAGCCACCTCAGGTGGGAGGCAAGTTGCGAACTAGCGGCAGACAGCTCTGGGACACGGACTTGGACGGACGCATGATGAGAGAAAGGCGTTGTGTGGTTTTCTGTGCTGAAAGTCGAGTGTCTGGACATCTTGAGAGTTAGACTTGTGAGCTGTATTGTGGATGTAAGTGTATTGAAGTATCAAGTATATATTGTTGTGATCATCGTAATGTATTTGATCTGTGAATAAATCCATTGAACGGTGTGTCGTTGAGTCTTACGTCAAATAACGTTGTACTTGTACTGTCTCACATGTGTTAGGTTAGCGAGCCAAGAATAAGACCCTGACATGTGTGGACGTGGCGGCATTCGTCCGGCTTTGAAATGAACGTGTTTATGTGATTAACGATTTAAAACTAGAGTTTGTGAACTTAGAATTTTTGTCAAACTTTATAGTACATGTAAATGTGATCGTGGAAGGCTCATTTTGATAATTTACTACATTGTTTAAACATGTGTAAGACTATTTGTAAACGTACAGTGCATACATATTGTTTGATCTTGTAAGTGTGTAAAACATTTGTGATTTGTGAAACTTGTCACCGTTTTGACCTTGTCGACATTGTGATCTTGTCGCCATTGTGATCTTGTCGCCATCTTGTAAACTTGATGTCTATGTCCTTACTGAATGTCATCTTGATGTAAGTGATGTGTCATCAATGTTGTAGAGTGTTGAGATACATGTAGATTGTCTTAGTGTATTGAGTTTGTGGAACGCAGAAAGTTTTGGAAAGAAAGTAACTTGTATTGAAAAAAAAAATTGTTGACGGACAAACTTACGACCTACAACTACACTCAACGCCATACAAACCTAATCAACACTTAGTGACAAGCAGGCACACACCAACAAATAGACGCTAATTTATTTTCCTCCAAAAACAAAGCAGGTTTTCCGAACCATCCGAAACCTTGCAGTAGAGGTCATTTGTGTTTTCGAAGTAGCGACCCTACAGTTCCTAGCCCGATTTCCAACCGTTCTTCACCGCATCCGGGGCACTTGAGTATATTTTTCTTTTCATATACTTTAAGGATGCAATTTTAGGCACATATTGTCAATAGAAATCAATTGTAAATTGTTGATTACTAACCACTTACAACAAATTGTGTGGCTGGTATATCATTGACATTTTCCATCATGTCTTCATTAAATGATTTCATCGATATGGGAATAAAATTACAGTTGACAGATGATGAATTAACAAATTGGAGTGAGAAGAAATACTCTGAATACCTACTAGTACAGGAGAAAGCTAATGAACGCGATGAAAGAGCGGCTGAAAGAGCATTAAAGCAGGCAGAGACTGAAAGGGCTGCCAAGCAAGTAGAGGCAGAAACAGCCTTAAAGCAAGCCGAATTAGAACTGGCGGCAAAGACAAAGCAAGCTGAGATAGATAGTGAACTCAAGAAAGCAGAAATAGCAGCTCAGAGTAAGAGAGAAGAACTGGAGTTACAGTTAAAGATGAAACAACTTGATACTGAGACTGCCATTAACAAAGAGTATAAGAAATCTGAGAGACTGGAGAAAGAAAACCAGTACAAGAAATATCAAGGTATTGTACGTAATTATACCTCGGGTGACTGCATCGCAGCCTTTACCCAAAATTTTGAAACTTTAATGGAACATTACCAGGTTCCACTATCTGAATGGAATATTGTTTATATGAGGAGTTTATCAGGGGAACCTCTTAAAGTCATTGAAACCATCCCCAAAGACCTCAGAAAAGATTACCATTATCTGAAATCTAAGATTATGGCACATTTTAGGTTACAGAGAACAATTCAGTAAGTTGAGCCCAAAACCGACTCAAACGTTCTCTGATTACGTCTGCTTAGTCCGAGATATATTTACCAAATGGACTTCAGCAGCTAAAATTGACAAAAATTATCAGAGACTAGAAGATCTGATCATTAGAGATAAAATCATTTCATCCATTCCATCAGCATTTTCAAAATTTTTGCAAGAGAATGAATGCACTAGTGTGGATGAGATTGAAAGACGTGGTTCGGCGTATTACACAGCCAACAAACATTGTTTTGCCAGTGAAGCTACTGACATAAATTGTGTAGCAGCGGCTAACTATGACAAACCCTATAGTAGGCAGAAACTTCATAGGCCTACCTCTGAGAAGTTTAATCACTGTACTTATTGTAAATTTTCACATCATCAGAATGAAATGTGCGATAAGCACCCAGGATACCATACTTACCTACTAAACATGGTAAACAGACAAGATAAGGAGCGTAAATCCTTCAGAAGTTTGCGTAAATGTTTCCTCTGTAAGGCGTACGGACACCATCGGAAAGATTGTAAAGGTAGGCAAATGACCAACAAAGCAAATGCCGCCTTGTTTGACAGTTCGGCGTCAGATGAAGAACAGCCAGAGAAACATCCTGTGAACTCAGCACAGGCCTTTGACATGTTTAGCGCAAATAAATGTTCTGTTTGTAACACCTTTTATGAAGATGGTATTTTAACATGCGGTCACGCCATCCCTATTGCCAATGAAGAAGCTAATTTGGTAGTAGATTCAAAAGGCAAGATAATCGTCCATCACGGATATGTGAATGGCAAGTCTGCTACAGTCCTTCGTGACACGGGCAGTTCACTCATTGGTCTGAAGAGAACGTTCATAATGCCTACAGACTATACAGGCAGGCACGTAACATGCAGAACATTCTCATGCAATATTGAGAAATACCCACTAGCATGGGCATATATTGAAACACCTTTCCTCACTGGGAAAGTAAAGTGCGCTGCATTAACAAACCCAGTGTGTGATGTAATTATTGGAAATCTACCAGAGGTGAATGATAAACCTCATGACATAACATCTCTGTGTATTGATGATACCATAACATCACCATCCAATGTCATCATTGAGAATGTCACACCACCTATTGAATGTATGGTAGCTAATGTAGCACTAACATCTCATGACATCATTGATAACATTGTTCCATCACCATCTGATATCATTGAATGTGTGAACGCAGTAACTAGATCTACTGCTAGAGTGCAAGATGAAAGTAATCAAACTGAGGCTATACAAATGCTTAGCCCAGTATCACTACCTACTAACACCATGAAGGAAACGTTTGTAACAGCTCAAAAAGCTGATCCTTCATTGTCAAAATACTTTAATCTGATCGGCCAAAAGCCAAAGGTAACCAAGAATGCAAAATGGTATTTTGCTGTGAAAAATGATATACTCACCAGGTATTATACCAGAGGTGACAATACAACAGAGCAAACTGTTTTGCCAACTAATTATCGCAAGCAAGCCTTACATCTTGCCCACGATATACCTCTTGCAGGGCATATGGCATACGTTAAGACCAGATCAAGGTTACTGACACAGTTTCATTGGCCCAAATTTTGCAATGACATTAAAGAATATTGCAGAAGTTGTGACACCTACCAGAAACTGGTAAAAAAAGGTAAACACCCACAGGCAAAGTTACAAGTTACTGACTTAGCCAGTCGACCTTTTGAAAAACTATCTGTCGACATAGTGGGCCCTCTTAATCATACAACAACTAGAGGGAATAAATATATTCTAACTGCCATTGATCAATGTAGTCGCTGGCCAGAAGCTATTCCGCTAAAGAACATTACTGCCAATGATATAATGGAAGTTTTCTTCCATATATTTTCTCGGATAGGTTTTCCAGATACTATCCAATCTGATAGGGGCACTCAGTTTATTGCCGCATCTACCCAAGCTTTCACCAAAATGCTGGGAGTGAAGCAATGTTTCAATTCCCCGTACCATCCTCACTCTAGTGGAGTAATAGAAAAATTTAACGGGGATCTAAAGCACATGCTTGCAAAAGTAACGCAAGAGCACCCCAATAACTGGGATGTATATCTACCAGCTATTCTTTTTGCTTATCGGGAGGTACCACATTCTAGTACCGGTTTCTCTCCTTTTGAACTTATCTATGGTGCCAAACCACGGGGCCCATTAACTATTTATCACCAAATGTTAACTGACTCTACTCCAGTACTTAAACCCATATCATCATACGTATATGTTACATCATTGCGTGAAAGAATCATCAAATCGTGTATTATTGCAAAGAATGCACTAAAAGTATCTGGTGCTACTTATAGACAGTATGCTGACAAAGGTAACAGGACAATAACGTTGACACCTGGACAGGACGTTCTTCTTCTACTACCTAGTGACAGACACTTATTGACTGATTCTTGGCAGGGACCTTTTAAAGTGACGAGACAGATTTCACCTGTAGATTACGAAATCCAAATAAAAGACAAACACAAAATATTTCACATAAATATGCTAAGACCATACCACAACAGAGACAACGAACAAGACGATACGACAGCTTGTACAGTGATAATAGATCATGAAGACGGCGATGCTAGTGACGAGATTCCAACACCTGCATTAGACATGACAAACTGCTTGAAGGAGATCAAAATCAACCCAAAGTTAACTCAAGCAGAGACAAACAGTTGCAAACAGCTTATACAACAGTACAACACCATTTTTCCAACAAACCAGGACAAACAGAATTAGTACAGCATCATATCACACTCACATCAAACACACCCATAAGATGCAGACCATACACCATTCCATTACATTACAAAGAACATCTACATCAGGAGATCATCAATTTAGAAAAGAACAACATCATAAGACGATCCCAATCAGACTTCTCATCTCCAATGGTCATAGTACGAAAAAAGGCCAATACAATAAGACTGTGTATCGACTATCGAAAGCTCAATAAAATAACTGTTCTAGATCTTGAGCCAATGGCTAACTCTGACGATCTTCTGACAGAACTGACAGACGCTAGGTTCTTTACGAAGATAGATATGACGAAAGGATATTGGCAAATAGCAGTAGACGAACAGAGCAGACATCTGACAGCATTTGCCACACCTTGGGGACTGTACGAATGGTGCAAACTTCCATTTGGGCTTGTCAATGCCCCAGCCACATTCGTACGTATGACACGACTTCTTCTAGTAGATATTCCTAACATAATCTGCTATATCGTCGACATCTGTGTTCACACAGAGACAATGACAGAGCACATTAAGACGTTAGAACAGACAGTTGAACGTATTAGACAGCACGGACTGACAGTAAAGCCTGCGAAAGTAGACATAGCCTACCAGGAAATATCTTTCTTGGGGTACACAATATCCAACGGCTTTGTCACGACAGACAATAACATTGTGTCCAAGATACTAAAACTGTCACTTCCGACTACAAAAAAAACAAGTCAGAAGTTTGTTGGGACTGATAAACTATTACCGGCAGTTCATTCCTGATTTTTCCGAACTGACCGAAGTGTTTACTAATTTACTAACAAAGGATAAACCAGAGAAAATTGTAAACAATGAATGCCTACAAATTGCATTCCATAAAGTACTAGCATGTTTTTCTGATAACAATTTAAATAATCTCATCCTGAAATTGCCCAATCTCCATTTACCTTTCAGATTGCGTACAGATGCTAGCTCCGTGGCGATTGGAGCAGTCTTGTTACAAGAGTACAATAACATCCTCCATCCCGTGTACTTCGTATCCAGGAAACTAAAACCCCGAGAACGGGCGTGGTCTATACCTCAATTGGAAGCCCTAGCTTTAGTGGTGGGTGTAACAAAATTGTCCAGATTTCTTCTAGGACGCCATTTCATCGTGGAATCTGACAGCAGCCCGTTACGATTTATAAATTCAGGTGTACCTTCAAACCATATGGTAGCGCGCTGGTCTCTTAAACTTCAAGATTATAGCTTTGAGGTTCGACATATCCCAGGCAGAACCAATTCAATTGCCGATCTTTTGTCCCGTTGTCCGACCGACCCAGTAAGCACCAATGTCTGAGTGCAGTGTGTACAAATACACTCAGACCGACACAGCCATTTATAAGTGAATATTTTTTTCCATTCACAAAAAGCTGTGTAATGTCTACAATATTGTGATAGGGATTACTCCCAATATATATAGTGTTCTCATTTTACTAATTCATGTAGTGATTGTCGTGTATAATTGTGTAGTGTGTGATAGAAAGCGAACTTTATTAATTGTATATACCAAGAACAAGAACAGTGTCACATTCGCTCAAAAACTTACCGTAAGCGAACTATCCAATTTGACAGTGACATCTGCGTGTGGAACATTCCAGGGATATTTTAAAGACGTGTGTGAACGTGTGAACTAAACATTGACAGCTACACCATTGCAGTGAACCGAAATCCATAATGTTCGGTAGTGAAACATCCAACACATGAACAGTCAATCGTAATCCAGAAGGTTTTGTAGTGAAACATCCAACACATGAACTGTGAGAACATTGTACTTTCCGTAACTACATCAGACCGGAACAAGTGTGTTCTGCAAGCTTCAACATCAGCTTTTTTAGTGTTCGTGTGTGCTTCCGGATTAGTTAGAAATTTAGAGCAAAATTAGCAGACGACAAATAAAAGTTTAAAAATCTATGACGATTCTAAAATCTTTAGAAATCAACAAAGTTAAATACACGAATTGTGTGTTTATATATTTATGTAGTGTAATCTTAGAATCATATCTTGATTAATGTATTCATATTACCGACTTTTTCTCGTTAATATGAAGAAACGTCAAGCGATGACGCTAAGAAATAGGATAATTATTGTAAATTATTGTATTTCATTAATGTGGAAATTATTCCCCTTTCATTTATTTGTTATTACATCAATTCACAAAGGGCCATAATTCGAAATGTATTCAGTAATGTGTTGCGTATAAATAGCCATGTTGCTGCCAGATTGTTGACACAACGGGTAGCCATCTACTGGGCATGGCAGAGTGTTACCGACATTGCAGACCAACACAAGAGCTACTGGCCAAATAAGGTCAGGGTTTGAGCGTTTTATACGACTTATATAAAGCCGTATTTCGGTCTAGCTAGATGGTTTTTGTTTCAAGAACCATATTATTACGTTTTTTTTTGGAAGCTGCGAGGTAGATGCGTGAAGCTGGTACTACCGATCTGTCTGAGTCATTAATGCAATTGAGGTAATCAGCCATCGAGAGGATGAAACCTGACATGTGTTAAAGGTTGAACACCACATGTCGTTGAATGCAACTTCCATTTCTTATATATTTCTATGGCATATGTGTATGTATTTGTATGTTGATACCAATGTATATAACAACAGAAGGGTTCTCGGTACCCCTCTTCCACAACCCAAGTTAGATACAGCTCGACCAAGGTTGATATCCCTTCATAGCTTACATTTCCTCTATTCTCCTCAGTGGTGAAATACCCGTCATGGCTCTGGTGAGCCACCTGATGATGATAATAATCTGTGTCGCTAGTGCCCCTACCCCTTTAGGGTAGTTAAATTAAAGCTCTATGCAAAAGGAAGACACAGCAGGCTCATCACTAAACTGGCTTGGCCACTAGTTGACAGATCTCACAAGACACTCAAATAGATCAGTACAGCGGGAGAGAACAATTACCTTTTCTGTAGGAATATATCAGCCACAGAATGTGCTATCCTAGCATCTAGACTCTGACAAGGTTAGAATATTAACCCAGTGTGTACATATATTATACATGAAAGATGACATCTTTCATGAATTTGCCGGGGGAGCTTGTCAGAGTCCAGAAAGGATACAGTGATGCAGTGACATCGTTACGCCCGCCAGGCGACTTAGCTCCCAGCAGGGATGCAGCAACTTCGTTACGCCGCCAGGCGAGTGGTAGTTACCTGCCTGCAAGATTGCTGGCTGACGAGCGACCAGCGGTCAGACAAGGACGACGCAAGACGCACGCATGCCTCGTGAAGCCACCTCAGGTGGGAGGCAAGTTGCGAACTAGCGGCAGACAGCTCTGGGACACGGACTTGGACGGACGCATGATGAGAGAAAGGCGTTGTGTGGTTTTCTGTGCTGAAAGTCGAGTGTCTGGACATCTTGAGAGTTAGACTTGTGAGCTGTATTGTGGATGTAAGTGTATTGAAGTATCAAGTATATATTGTTGTGATCATCGTAATGTATTTGATCTGTGAATAAATCCATTGAACGGTGTGTCGTTGAGTCTTACGTCAAATCACGTTGTACTTGTACTGTCTCACATGTGTTAGGTTAGCGAGCCAAGAATAAGACCCTGACACCATCTATGCACCGCTTTACGGGACGAAAGTTTGTCAGCATAAACACCGACAACCCACCTTGGCGAAAGACATTTCGAGAATGACGCCGAAGTTGAATGTGAAGTGAAAACGTGGTTTAAAAAACAGAGCACGCAGTTCTATGCAGCCGGTTTGGAAGGACTGATAAAACGATGGGATAAATGCATCAGTGTTGGTGGAAATTATGTTTAGAAATAAAGGGGCAATCTATGTATACAAATAAACTGATTTCGAGTTGTTATCATATTTAGTTATTTTTCTACAGCCATTTGTGACTTACTTATTAACTTTTCCTCGTATCTGCCATTCCCTATTTACATCTCTCTATCTCTCCCGCTCCCCCTACCCCGCCCCTTTTCCACGTTTGCTTTCTTCTGCCCTCTCTGAGTTTTTGTTGTTCTTTTGTCTATTCCTCATACTGCATCGTTCACTGTATTTACTTTCTGTTTCTTTATCTTCATTCTGTCCCAGCTTTCTGTCAGTTTTTACCCTTTACACCATCTGCTTTCCCCCTCATTTCTATTATGTCTCTATTTTTAAAATATTGTTTCCTTTTTACCGTGCCATGCACCAATTTAATGACACAGCGTTACATCCCTTTTCTGCCATGCGCCACTATAGTTCAACATGTTGACAGTTCGTTATCTGTTTCATTTCGCGTACCTTCCGTAATTTTAATGCCCAGTAAATGACTTTTTACACCGGAAAAAAAGTCTTTTATTCGAAAACCCTGGAGATGTGAATATACACACAAATGTGTCGTATTTCATGGAAACAATAACAATCAAATGCAGAGGTTCTTGTAAAACTGGGAATGTAGAGAGAGTTGATGAAAGAAACAAAGAGGAGGCAAGTGAAATATTTCGGCCATGTTAAAAGACATGATACTCTTATTTTTAAAAAACCATACTGGAAGGCAAGGTTGAGGGCAAACGAGCAAGTGGTAGCCAACGATACATGTGAGAAGATAACATCAAGTGATGGATGAACATCAGCCTGACATAATGTACAGTCAAGGCGAGAGACAGACAGTGTTGGAGATCCATTGCAGTCAACCTTCATTGTGGAGACGGTACCTGATTGATTGATTGATACTTCAACACAACGAACGACGTTTCGATTATAATAATCTTCATCTGGCACTAAACAAACGGATCTAAAGAAAAACATGAAATTAGACAATTTAATCATATTAAAACACAAATTCTTCATTATTAGCAAGGCGGAGCAGAAAGTTCACATATGAATGATGAAAAATAATTGAAAATTCAACATGAATAAAATTACATCAATTGCAAAGAGAAAAATGAGTATTGAAGTTCTACATAGAATCTGTACATTTGTATGGATGTGAGACGTGGACAATGAGCAGACATGCTGGAGAACATCTAATGACTGGAAATGTAGTTTCTGAGGGAACAGCAAAGAATACCATGAACAAACAGAAAAACAAATGAGCAAGTCCTACAAGAAGCAAATGAGAACCGTAAACAGATTAGTGAACAAGACAGTCAACATTTTTTGGAAAACAGTATAAGAAGAAGTCGACTCCGTGGCTAAGAGATTACGGACGCAGTTCATAACCCTGCATACCCGCATTCGAAAAACAATTGTGTTGGTTTTTTATGAAATGGTTTTGGTGTCGATTATTTAGAAAGCAATGGCACACTACTGAACGTAAACTTTCCCAGGAATCACGAACAGCCAAAACATGATGGGGTTGACTGCTACGTCCTGTAGAGGATAATGCTGTCATTTACACAGATGGGTCGATCGTCAGAGGAGTGAGACGTTCATGGACCTTTACGGCTCAGGCCGGAGGGAAAATTGTGAGGAAAGAGTCTGGCGCATTTGCTTTGACCTCATGTAGCCTGACTATGGAAGTCATGGCAGTAATAAAAGCAATGACATGGCTCGAGACACAATTCAATTAGATATGTGTCCTTAGTGACTCAATGAGTATGCTCAGGAGGATAGAGATGAGGTGGGTCCGAAGAGAGTGGCTGCTGCCTCTGGAGCGGTCGCGGCTGGCAAAGATTAGTTTCATCTTCGTGCCAGGGCATGCGGGTGTATAACGGAATGAGCAGGCTGACAGGCTTGCGGGTAGGGCTGCTGTATATGGCGGACGAGCCATGGACCAGGCAGACATTCTGAATGCTCTACGAGAAGTAAGTCGTTTACGAGAACCAAGCGAGCGATCACTGGACATCTACAACCATGGTCAGGCTGCGAGAACAGCAAGTTAGAAGAGGTGTGGCCAAACAAGAACACTATGCAGGAATCCAAAGAAGAGTGATAAACCAACACAGAACTGGTGACGTGAGCCGTTATACGCTGCGGGATTTGCTGAGGAGGGGATCTGAACACTTATGGATTGAATGGTTCGATGTGCAATGAGGATGATCTGTCGACTAACTAACTAACTAACTAACTAACTAACTAACTAACTAACTAACTAACTAACTAACTAAACCCACACTAAGACACACCCCACACTAGCACACACCCTACATTACAACACACCCCACACTAACAAACACAACACACTAATACGCACCTAACACTAACAAGCACCCCACACTAACAGACACCCCGCACAAACACACACCTTACATTAAAACACACCCTACACAAACACACACCCCACACTAACAAACACTCTACACTAGCACTCACCTCACACTAACACACACTCCCCACACTAACAAACACCCCACACTAACAAACATCCCACATTAACAAACACCCCACACTAACACACCCCCACACTAAAACACACCCCACACTAACACACACCCAAGACTAACACACACACCACATTAACAAACACCCCACACTAACAAACACCCCACACTAATACACAATCCACACAAACACACATTCCACATTGACAAACACCCCATACTAAAACACACCCCACACAAACACACCCCACACTAACAGACACCCCCATACTAACAAACACCCAACACTAACAGACACTCCACAATAACACACACCCACACTAACAACCACCCCACACTAACAAACACCCCACACTAACACACACCCCACAGTAACAAACAGCCCACGCTAACACACACTCCACACTAAAACACACCCCATACTAACACACATCCATCACTAACACACACTCCACACTAACAAACACCCCACACTAACAAACACCCCACACTAATACACAATCCACACAAACACACATTCCACATTGACAAACACCCCATACTAAAACACACACCCCCACTAACACACCACACACTAACAGACACCCCCATACTAACAAACACCCAACACTAACAGACACTCCACAATAACACACACCCACACTAACAACCACCCCACACTAACAAACACCCCACACTAACACACACCCCACACTAACAAACACCCCACGCTAACACACACTCCACACTAAAACACACCCCATACTAACACACATCCATCACTAACACACACCCCACACTAACAAACACCCCACACTAACAAACACCCCACACTAATACACACCCCACACTAACACACACTCCACACTGACAAACCCCATACTAACACACACCCACACTAACAAACGCCCCACACTAACACACAACCCACACTAACAAACACACCACACAAACAAACACACCACACTACCACATACCCCACACTAAAACACACCCCACACTAACACACCCCACACTAACACACACCCCACACTAATAAACGCCCCACACTAACACACAACCCACACTAACAAACACACCACACAAACAAACACACCACACTACCACATACCCCACACTAAAACACACCCCACACTAACACACCCCACACTAACACACACCCCACACTAATAAAGACCCCACACTAACAAACACTCCACAATAACACACACCTACACTAACAATCACGCAACACTAACACACACCCCACACTAGCACACACCCCACACTAAAACACACCCCACACTAACAAGCACCCTACACAAGCAAACAACAAAAACTAACACACCCCACACTAACAAACACCCCACACTAACACACACCCAACACTAATACACAATCCACACAAACACAAACTCCACATTGACAAACACCCCATACTAAAACACACCCCACACTAACACACCCCACACTAACACACACCCAAACATTAACAAAGACCCCACACTAACAAACATTCCACACTAACACACACCCACACTAACAACCACCCCACACTAACAACCGCCACACACTAACACACACCCCACACTAACACACACCCCACACTAACACACACCCCACAATAAGAAACACCCCCCCCCCCCACTAATACACACCCCATACTAACACACACCCACACTAACAAACACCCCCCCCCCACTAATACACACCCCATACTAACACACACCCACACTAACAAACGCCCCACACTAACAAACACGCCACACAAACAAACACACCACACTACCACAAACCCCACACTAAAACACACCCCACACTAACACACACCACACTAACACACAAACGTCACACTAACAAAGACCCCGCATTAACAAACACCCCACACTAATACACGACCACACTAACAACCACCCCACACTAACACACATCCCACACTAACACACACCCCACACTAACAAACACCCTACACAAACAAACAACAAAATCTAATACACCCCACACTAACAAACAGCCCACACTAACACACACCTCACACTAAAACGCACCCCACACTAACAAAGACCCTACACTAACACACACCCCACACTAACAAACACCCCACACTAACAAACACTCCACACAAACACACACCCACACTAACAAGCACACCACACTAACACACACCCCACACTAACAGACACCCCACACTAACACACACTTCACACCAAAGCACACCCTACACAAACACACACTCCACACTAACAAACACACGACACTAACACACACCCCACACTAACAAACACTCTACACTAGCACATATCTCACACTAACACACACACCCCACACTAAAACGCATCCCACACTAACAAACACCCTACACTAACACACACCCCACACTAACAAGCATCCTACACAAACAAACAACAAAAACTAACACACCCCACACTAACAAACACCCCACACTAACACACACCCCACACTAAAACGCACCCCACACTAACACACACCTTACACCAACACACACCCCACACTAACAAACACCCCACACTAACAAACACCCAACACTAATACACAATCCACACAAACACACACTCCACATTGACAAACACCCCATACTAAAACACAACCCACACCAACACATCCCACACTAACACACACCCAAACATTAACAAAGACCCCACACTAACAAACAGTCCACACTAACACACACCCACACTAACAACCACCCCACACTAACAACCACCCCACACTAACACACACCCCACACTAACAAACACCACACGCTAACACACACTCCACACTAAAACACACCCCACACTAACACAATTCCATCACTAACACACACCCCACACTAACAAACATCCCACATTAACAAACACCCCACACTAACACACCCCCACACTAAAACACACCCCACACTAACACACACCCAAGACTAACACACACACCACATTAACAAACACCCCACACTAACAAACACCCCACACTAATACACAATCCACACAAACGCACATTCCACATTGACAAACACCCCATACTAAAACACACCCCACACTGACACACCCCACACTAACAGACACCCCCATACTAACAAACACCCAACACTAACAGACACTCCACAATAACACACACCCACACTAACAACCACCCCACACTAACAAACACCCCACACTAACACACACCCCACACTAACAAACACCCCACGCTAACACACACTCCACACTAAAACACACCCCATACTAACACACATCCATCACTAACACACACCCCACACTAACAAACACCCCACACTAACAAACACCCCACACTAATACACAATCCACACAAACACACATTCCACATTGACAAACACCCCATACTAAAACACACCCAACACTAACAGACACTCCACAATAACACACACCCACACTAACAACCACTTCACACTAACAAACACCCCACACTAACACACACCCCACACTAACAAACACCCCACGCTAACACACACTCCACACTAAAACACACCCCATACTAACACACATCCATCACTAACACACACCCCACACTAACAAACACCCCACACTAACAAACACCCCACACTAATACACACCCCACACTAACACACACTCCACACTGACAAACACCCCATACTAACACACACCCACACTAACAAACGCCCCACACTAACACACAACCCACACTAACAAACACACCACACAAACAAACACACCACACTACCACATACCTCACACTAAAACACACCCCACACTAACACACCCCACACTAACACACACCCCACACTAATAAAGACCCCACACTAACAAACACTCCACAATAACACACACTTACACTAACAATCACCCAACACTAACACACACCCCACACTAACACACACCCCACACTAAAACACACCCCACACTAACAAGCACCCTACACAAACAAACAACAAAAATTAACACACCCCACACAAACAAACACCCCACACTAACACAAACCCAACACTAAAACGCACCCCACACTAACAAACACCTTACACTAACACACACCCCACACTAACAAACACCCCACACTAACAAACACCCAACACTAATACACAATCCACACAAACACAAACTCCACATTGACAAACACCCCATACTAAAATACACCCCACACTAACACACCCCACACTAACACACACCCAAACATTAACAAAGACCCCACACTAACAAACACTCCACACTAACACACACCCACACTAACAACCACCCCACACTAACAACCGCCCCACACTAACACACACCCCACACTAACAAACACCCCACGCTAACACACACTTCACACTAAAACACACCCCACACTAACACAATTCCATCACTAACACACACCCCACAATAAGAAACACCCCACACTAACAAACACCCCCACCCCCCCCCCCCCACTAATACACACCCCATACAAACACACACTCCACACTGACAAACACAGCATACTAACACACACCTACACTAACAAACGCCCCACACTAACACACAATCCACACTAACAAACACGCCACACAAACAAACACACCACACTACCACATACCCCACACTAAAACATACCCCACACTAACACACACCACACTAACACACACCCCCACACTAACAAAGACCCCGCATTAACAAACACCCCACACTAATACACACCCACACTAACAACTACCCCACACTAACACACATCCCACACTAACACACACCTCACACTAACAAACACCCTACACAAACAAACAACAAACTCTAATACACCCCACACTAACAAACAGCCCACACTAACACACACCCCACACTAAAACGCACCCCACACTAACAAAGACCCTACACTAACACACACCCCACACTAACAAACACCCCACACTAACAAACACTCCACACTAACACACACCACACTAACAAGCACACCACACTAACACACACCCCACACTAACAGACACCCGACACTAACACACACTTCACACCAAAGCACACCCCTACACAAACACACACTCCACACTAACAAACACACGACACTAACACACACCCCACACTAACAAACACTCTACACTAGCACATATCTCACACTAACACACACACCCCACACTAAAACGCATCCCACACTAACAAACACCCTACACTAACACACACCCCACACTAACAAGCATCCTACACTAACACACACCCCACACTAAAACGCACCCCACACTAACAAACACCTTACACCAACACACACACCACACTAACAAACACCCCACACTAACAAACACCCACACTAAAACACACCCCACACTAACACACACCCAACTTTAACACACACCCCACACTAACAAACACCCCACACTAACAAACACCCAACACTAATACACAATCCACAGAAACACACTCCACATTGACAAACACCCCATACTAAAACACACCCCACACCAACACATCCCACACTAAAACACACCCAAACATTAACAAAGACCCCACACTAACAAACAGTCCACACTAACACACACCCACACTAACAACCACCCCACACTAACAACCACCCCACACTAACACACACCCCACACTAACAAACACCCCACGCTAACACACACTTCACACTAAAACACACCCCACACTAACACAATTCCATCACTAACACACACCCCACACTAACAAACACCCCACACTAACAAACTCCCCCCCCCCTAATACACACCCCACACTAACACACACTCCACACTGACAAACACAGCATACTAACACACACCCACACTAACAAACGCCCCACACTAACACACAATCCACACTAACAAACACGCCACACAAACAAACACACCACACTACCACATACCCCACACTAAAACACACCCCACAATAACACACCCCACACTAACACACACCCCCACACTAACAAAGACCCCGCATTAACAAACACTCCACACTAATACACACCCACACTAACAACCACCCCACACTAACACACATCCCACACTAACACACACCCCACACTAACAAACACCCTACACAAACAAACAACAAAAACTAACACACCCCACACTAACAAACAGCCCACACTAACAAACAACCCACACTAACACACACCCCACACTAAAACGCACCCCACACTAACACACACCCCACACTAACAAACAACCCACACTAACACACACCCCACACTAAAACGCACCCCACACTAACAAAGACCCTGCACTAACACACACCCCACACTAACAAACACCCCACACTAACAGACACCCCACACTAACACACACTTCACACTAAAGCACACCCTACACAAACACACACTCCACACTAACAAACACACCACACTAACACACACCCCACACTAACAAACACCCTACACTAACACACACCCCACACTAACAAACACCCCATACTAACAAACACTCCACACTAACACACACCCACACTAATACACACCCCACGCTAACAAACACAACACGCTAACACACACCCTACACTTACAAGCACCCCTCACTAACAATCGCCAAACACAAACACACCCCTCACTAACAAACACCCCACACTAACACACACCCGACACTAACAAACACCCCACACTAACAAACACCCCACGCTAACACACACTCCACACTAAAACACACCCCACACTAACACAATGCCATCACTAACACACACCCCACACTAACAAACACCCCACACTAACAAACTCCCCCCACTAATACACACCCCACACTAACACACACTCCATACTGACAAACACAGCATACTAACACACACCCACACTAACAAACGCCCCACACTAACACACAATCCACACTAACAAACACGCCACATAAACAAACACACCACACTACCACATACCCCACACTAAAACACACCCCACACTAACACACCCCACACTAACACACACTCCCACACTAACAAAGACCCCGCATTAACAAACACTCCACACTAATACACACCCACACTAACAACCACCCCACACTAACACACACCCCACACTAACAAACACCCTACACAAACAAACAACAAAAACTAACACACCCCACACTAACAAACAACCCACACTAACACACATCCCACACTAAAACGCACCCCACACTAACAAAGACCCTGCACTAACACACACCCCACACTAACAAACACCCCACACTAACAGACACCCCACACTAACACACACCCCACACTAACAAACACCCTACACAAACAAACAACAAAAACTAACACACCCCACACTAACAAACAACCCACACTAACACACACCCCACACTAAAACGCACCCCACACTAACAAAGACCCTACACTAACACACACCCCACACTAACAAACAACCCACACTAACACACACCCCACACTAAAACGCACCCCACACTAACAAAGACCCTACACTAACACACACCCCACACTAAAACGCACCCCACACTAACAAAGACCCTACACTAACACACACCCCACACTAACAAACAACCCACACTAACACACACCCCACACTAAAACGCACCCCACACTAACAAAGACCCTACACTAACACACACCCCACACTAAAACGCACCCCACACTAACAAAGACCCTACACTAACACGCACCCCACACTAAAACGCACCCCACACTAACAAAGACCCTACACTAACACGCACCCCACACTAACAAACACTCTACACTAGCACATACCTCACACTAACAAACACCCCACACTAAAACGCACCCCACACTAACAAAGACCCTACACTAACACACACCCCACACTAAAACGCACCCCACACTAACAAACACCCAACACTAACACACACCCCACACTAACAAACACCCTACACTAACACACACCCCACACTAACACACACCCCACACTAACAAACACCCTACACTAACACACACCCCACACTAACAAACACCCTACACTAACAAACACCCTACACTAACACACACCCCACACTAACAAACACCCTACACTAACACACACCCCACACTAACACACACCCCACACTAACAAACACCCTACACTAACACACACCCCACACTAACAAACACCCTACACTAACAAACACCCTACACTAACACACACCCCACACTAAAACGCACCCCACACTAACAAAGACCCTACACTAACACGCACCCCACACTAACAAACACTCTACACTAGCACATACCTCACACTAACAGACACACCCCACACTAAAACGCACCCCACACTAACAAACACCCAACACTAACACACACCCCACACTAACAAACACCCTACACTAACACACACCCCACACTAACACACACCCCACACTAACAAACACCCTACACTAACACACACCCCACACTAACAAACACCCTACACTAACAAACACCCTACACTAACACACACCCCACACTAACAAACACCCTACACTAACACACACCCCACACTAACAAACACCCCATACTAACACACACCCCACACTAACAAACACCCCACACTAACAAACACCCCACACTAACAAACACCCTACACTAACACACACCCCACACTAACAAACACCCCACACTAACACACACCCCACACTAACAAACACCCCACACTAACAAACACCCCACACTAACAAACACCCTACACTAACACACACCCCACACTAACAAACACCCTACACTAACACACACCCCACACTAACAAACACCCTACACTAACACACACCCCACACTAACAAACACCCCATACTAACAAACACTCCACACTAACACACACCCCACACTAACAAACACTCCACACTAACACACACCCACACTAATACACACCCCACGCTAACAAACACAACACGCTAACACACACCCTACACTAACAAGCACCCCTCACTAACAATCGCCAAACACAAACACACCCCTCACTAACAAACACCCCACACTAACACACACCCGACACTAACAAACACCCCACACTAACACACACCCCACACTAACAAACACCCCACACTAACACACACGACACACTAACACACCCCACACTAACACACACCCCACACTAACAAACACCCCACACTAACACACACTCCACACTAACACACACCCCAGACTAACAAACACTCCACACTAGCACACACCCCACACTAACAAACACTCCAGACTAAAACACACCCACACTAACAAACACCCCACACTAACATACACCCCACACTAACAAACACCCCATAATAACACCCTACATACCGTATTGATCGGCGGTTTGCCTTTCATCATTGCCGGGTACTTGGGAGGGAAGCCGTACTCCTCGTACTGGGGAAAGTTGACCGAAGCATGGCCAACACTGCAGATGTAGATGATGCTTGTGACAATCTGGGTCAACTGGGCGTTGGTGGTGATGTGTCCATTGCCGGGAACACCCTGCAATCAGATTTTCACATATATTGTTTGACAGGTTCTCACCTAGATATGAACACATTCCTCTTTTCGTTCGCTTGGAATGAGCCGCAATGCGAAATTTTGTTTTTGCATTCCTGTCAGGTTACCGTAGAGTTTGATATGTGTTTTTGTTGTACCCAAGCATAGAAAAGATCTGATTGAACTGTTCAGTAGTTTTGCATGTACTTGTCTGCATGTACTCATTACTATAGAACATATCTTTAGTTGTGCATACACGTGACTGATGAGTCTGTTAAATATTGTTCTGATTGTAAAGACAGTAAATTGCAGTCCTTTCCTACATGCTGTCTATTAACATCTCGCATGTGATAAATCGCTTTCTCCGCTAACCCCGAATACTCTCGTCACGTGACGCGACGAGAATTAGCAGTGGTTCGAATCGCAAAAGTGACTTATGAGAGTATGGAGCCGGTCGCTCAGAAAGTCGTGGCGTGCTGATGAGCGTAATCTAGCCTAGGAATCAACATACAGCTGAAAGATGCTGGTGTTGACCGCAATATCCTGAAACAGGATGGAAACGCGGGAAAAAAAAAATGTGATAAATGGATATACTGTGTTATGTACGAGAACTACAAGCTTACAGATTCTAGACTTATGTACTGTACGAATGCATTATCTATGCGTAAGCAATAAGTAAAGCTTCCATAAGAGTGAAGGGGACTGAAGTGTAATATGAACGTCTTTACCAAGTGGTAAAAGATCTTTTGAAGCATTATGTTACTTTACGGTCGTTGAGTATTATATATAGAGGAGCTCTGTATTACTGTTGCAAGCATCAAATTTAGGTACAAACCTGCTCCACACACCATCTTCAGTCACAAGCTGCGGTACTACTGCGTCACAAAACAACTTCAGTCACAACGCTTCAGTACTACTGCTCTACACACCAATTTCAGTTTTTTTTGGGGGGTGTTGCATATCCCTTACAGGACGTTGCAGTCAACATCAACATTTTCAGCTGCTGTTGATGTACTAGGCACGTTTTAACGTTCAGTAGTTTAGCTCCGTGGCTACAGGCTTGCGAACGTGGTTCGTGAGCCGGGTACCAGGCGTTCGAAGATCAGCTGCGACCGATTTGTGCATCAGACCCTGTCGCGTTGTGTTATAACGTGCTGGTATGGGAGCCGGTCGTTCAGAAAGCAATGGCAAACTAATGAACGTAACATTTGCCTAGTACATCAACGGCAGCTGAAATATGCTGGTGTTGACTGCAACGTCCCGTAAGGGATACGCAACAACAACAAAAAAAACAGTTTGCCATTGCTTTCTGAACAACCGGCTCCCATACACCACGTTATAACACAACGTGACACGGTGTGCTGCACAAATCGGTCGCTGCTGCGTTTCGAACGCCTTGTAAGCGGCACACGAACCGCGTTCTCAAGTCTTTGGCCACTGGGACCGGCCAATTTCAGTTACAATTTAATTTTTGTACCGACTCAATTCACGAGCTGCGGGTATACACAGACTCCAGCTACAAACACCGCCCTGAAACCCCTACGTGGACAACACTCATCATTTATTGGTTATTTAGTGAAGTGGATAATCACCTTGATTCCTATTCCGCCTGTAAAGCCATCTCGTTCCTTGACCAATTCCTGGGCCCAGCCCTGGAGTTCGTGGTCAGCTTTGAGGTCTTCAGGGCATGCTAAAGACATCCAGAAATGAAAACTGAAGTAGTGTGTAGCAATATCACAGGTAGAGACGACGAGAGAAGTAATACGTACTAACGCCCAAATAACAAACTGACGAAACACACACACACACACACATACACACACACACACACACACATACACACACACACGCACGCACGCACACACGCACACACAGCCACACACCCACACACACACACACCCACACACACACACACACGCACACACACACACACATTATTGAGAGAGAAAAAGCTTATTATATAAAAAAAGCTAGTTATTGAGACATAACTACTCACACACTGAACTCCTCTGAATTAGGCATGGCTAATGAGACTGGGAATATGTATGAGAAATAAACATTTCTCGAATCTATCATAAATAATGAGAGTCATGAGACGATAACGTCAGTAAAACAGGAACCAAATTAACGAATGTAAACAGCTATGAAACAGAAAATAATGTAAAACAGCTAACACAGTAGTAAGTAGTAATTCAGAAAAGGACTCTTTTACACACTATAAAGTGCATTGGGCATATGGTGCTAAACCCTCATATTGACAGGCTAACCGACTCGCTGTCGGTCATGTTGTCAGTATCAGGTTTGACACCGTACTCACCAAGACATGCCGTGGTACCCGTTGTATCCTGAGTCGACCTGGAAGTCCAGTTAAAACAGTCTAAGTCCCATAACTTCAACCTGCTGTGTCTGGTTATTTGAAGTGTTGGGATCATCACATTTTCGAAGGCCCAGAGGCCTGAGCACACGTAAGAATAGGCGATCATGATTTCCCTCCCGTGGCGAACGGCGAGATCTGACATTGTACCAGTGCCAGACCGTGCTCACGCCATTGTCTGCGCAAAGTCATTGAATACAGAACTAGGACAAATAAACATTAATGAATGAACAACTCAATGAGATTTAAATGTGACTAAATGAGTCATAAATAATAACTGAACAGGCACACTGGCATAGCTATATTAATTAGACAGAAAAATAAATAAGAGCAACAAAATCGAGATGGAACACAACTTAAAAAGTGATACCATATGAGTCATAATTATTAACTGACAGGCACAATGATATAGGCATATTAATGAGACCCACAATAAAACATAAAAAGAACAACAACAACGAGAATGAAAATTTAAAAAAAACATAAACAATGTTATAGAAACAACATGAAGACATGTCTGTTTTGGAGTAAGGATACAGAAAACTGTATAAGATAAAACAACACGGAGAAGTAGGAAGAGCCTACTTACTGTAGTAGAGATCCACGTAAGCCTGTACGTATTTCTGTATGGCGTTGTACACCAGGAGAGCGTCGTTTCTGTAGTAATATCCCGGCAACACGTTTTCATCATCCAACTACAAGCAGACAATAGTTAAATACAACAGGATGCAGGCAATTGTATTTAACGGCAGTGACAAGCATTGATAAGACACACATTCGCGAATCAGTCATAAATACTTAGACTAAAATCTTAATGAGACAAACAATCATGAATCATTCATAGGTAGAGACTGAATTATTAATTAGAGAAACATTCAGGAATAAATCATAGATAAAGAGATTGTGTATTGTTGCGCACGCAAAAATTCCCTTGGCAGTTGGAAATCGAAAAAGGGTAGCCTAACGGCGTTGCCCGTGCAAAATTCATGTGCATAGTAACAGAACCTACCCCACGCTGCTTGAGATCCTCAGGCAAGGTCCCGTGAACATCCATTCTCCAGCGGGCGAAGCTGAAATCCAACACACAACAAATGTAAGAACAAGGAAAGGCGTTTGTACAGAAAGCAAAAAATCCATGCCGTACGAAATTTACAAATAAATATCATGAGGGATATCAACAGAGAAGGATATCATTATCAGCAAGGGCTCTGCCAACAGCTGTTCGCGACCATTCATCTCCACAGATCTCGATCCTTGGTGTTGTGGATTAATGATATTCATCCATGCCACCGTTCCAGTCCATCCATCCAGCATCTTTTCTCTCGGTCTGTCTCTGCTTCTTCTAATCTTTCCAGTGTCACTCTTCAAAGGCTGTAGAATTGAGAAATTAGACTTATGTGTGGGGGAAATACTAGATACCAGAGGCAGATAACGACCGCGAAATAATCATATACTTAAGAAACAGAAGAAATGAAAATAATAAATGCAGATTTAAATAGCAGCATAATCAGAGCGATACCGGCTTCGTGGCCGAGGGGTTTGCAGCTTTCTCCGCTAACCCCGAATACTCTCGTCAGGTGACGCGACGAGAATTAGCAGTGGTTCGAATCGCAAAAGTGACTTATGAGAGTATGGAGCCGGTCGCTCAGAAAGTCGTGGCGTGCTGATGAGCGTAATCTAGCCTAGGAATCAACATACAGCTGAAAGATGCTGGTGTTGACCGCAATATCCTGAAACAGGATGGAAACGCGGAAAAAAAAAAAAAAAATAATCAGAGCTGCTAAGGTCAGCGCATACGAAATATACACAGAAACTAATAAAGAAGTCGGAAATCAGATAAGGAAACACAACAGACGATATTTAGAAGTAGTAGCGAAGGGAAACCTCAAGGAAACGAATAGGAAATACATAATGAACAAAGTAAAAAGCTTTAAAATAGCACTGGGAAAGATCTTACCAACATTAAAGATCAAATGGACAGATATTTTTAATACTTTGAGAAAATTCTTCATAGGCACACAAAAGACCCTTCAGACACCCAAAATATAGAATATCAACAATCAGACACCGATCGATGAAAAAATTAGAAAAACTATCAACACTTTGAAGGCTAGAAAAGCTGCTGTTAAAGATGGTAATACCAGTAATGCCAGTATAAATGTCCTGAACTGAATTACTGCACATATTATTTAGCAGTCTATGAGACCAACGAAATACCAGCAGCCAGGAGAGTAAGATATCTGGTGAAGCTGCCAAAGAATGTGCGCCTGCATTAGTGTGAAGATATAGAGGAATAATGTCATCGTCAATTCCTTGGAGAAATATTACGCAAAATCACTCTGGAGAAACGAAGAAATCTCACTGACAAACAGCTAGAGGATAAACACAATCTGCCCACCAAACAGATAGTCACATTGCACACAGCAATAGAGCAATGTGTTGAATTGAAAAACACCGCTGCGGGCGATTTGGCAGCAGACCCCCTGTGTTAATTTTTACAAAATGGTATGAGTGCCGATGGTTCAGAAATCTATGGCAAACTACTGAACTTAAACATGCCAAGAAATTATAAACAGCCAACAATTTTGGGGTTGACTGTAAAGGATATGCAACTAACTAACTTTAGAGTTGATTTCTGGAATATAGAAACGCATTTGACAGTACTGCAAAATAAGCATTAGAAATTGACGAGGCAATATAGCACCCAATAGAAAATCATTAACTAAACAAAAGCGACGTAAACAGACATGAATTGTGGAGCTCTTCATTATATAATACTAAAAGACAGATTTCAAATAGGATCAGAGTTCGAAAGGTTTGCCTTTTGCCACCTTTAATATTTTCACTGATTATAGACTGGATTATGAAGACAACAAGAACTACCATCAGAAATGGAATTCGAAGGACTCTAACTGAACAGCGTGATGATCTGCTCTTTGCTAACGACATTGTCCTCCTGCCTCACAACGAGATCAGTTGCACGATAAATTAAGCACACTTGATGGTATGTTACACCAAACAGGTATACAAATGCATAACGTAAGGGAACGAAACTGATAATGAGGATACATCAAGTAAATGATAACCCGATCTTCTTTGCTGAAACCTAACTTCACAATATAGATGCATCACCTAGTTAGGTATTACGGTGTCAGGTCTTAGTCAGATATGCCTGAGCTACCGTATGACAGTAGACAGACAGTACTACCTGCTTTTTTTAGCAACGAATTTTGGGCGACGCTTACCAAATCCGAAACCCCCGGATTGTGCCAACCGCCTCGGGCGGAGGAGCGCACACCATAGGATGATACAAGCCTTATCCTGGTGCGAGGAAATTCAGCCTAAAGACTAAATGTCGTGGCAGGGCAGATCAGACCATAAGCCTTGGTTGGCAACTGGTCTAGGTTCGAAGCTCCGACATGCGGACAGTTAGAGCATTGCTTTGCTGATCTGACAGCTTCTGCAGTTTATCTTGTTTCAGATGTATTGATGTTACCTTTCCTCTGGAGAATACTAGGCAGGCCGAAAGAGGGAGTATGCTGCATGGGCAACACATGGTCTCTACAATTCAGCCCAGGCTTTGTGCTATGGAGAGTTATAGTTCCATCTCCGGTCTTTACCGGTCTCAGAATCAAAGTGAGAGGTAGCGGTTATGGGTTATAAGTCCTTGTCTGTGTCATGGTGGAGATGACCATGTGTTCACATGCATCTATTGTGGACAAACATTTACAGCGCGAACTGGTCTGATCAGTCACATTCGCGAATTGGTCTGATTGATCACATTCCCTACCGCCATGGTTTGTAGTTGTTATTTTTATTTTAAAGCACAATGTAACAATCTATCGGCTGTCAAGACGGCAAGGTGCCAGTAATGGTAGCAATGTATACATATATGGGACTCCCTTGTGTTGCCGGGGCCCATAAGGGAAGCAAAGAATAGCAACACTGTAGCCTACCACGCAGGTCGTAAGAGGCGACTAAGGAGGCTACGGTTCCGTCGTCCTGCTACTAGGTGAGTGCGTGGCGCGACACTGTGTGCTGTGGGTTTCGTGTGAAATGCTTTTGAATCTGCCCGAGGTTTTTTGGAACGTGACTGCATGTTCGGAGCGATGGCAGCTTGGTATGTCCCAGAGTTGACTGGTTTTTGCCTTATGCAGAAATGCGTGGCTGCTGGGCTTCTGGTTGACTGCCACTGCCATCGACGATGAACTGTATTTTCGTGGACTGTGTGGGTGAACATCTAGGAAACATCCAGATGGGAAAATGACTGCCGATTCCATCAGAGATAAACTGGATGTTTCGTGGGGGACTATTGTGTTGACATTCTGGCGGCGGCATTGTGCACTGTGTATCTGTCCGGGCTGTTGTTTGTCGAGACTCTTGTCTTTTCCACTTTTCACATTGGGCAGTGGGGAACATTTTATATGATATTCACTGGCACAGGAAAGGAGCATAATGGGGACGACCCGTTGCTGTGAAGTTGGAACCGTGACTAACTAACTAACTAACTAACTAACTAACATATATGGGAAAACAGGCAGACATATTAAAATAAGAATAATAGAAGCAAGAGAAGCTTTCATTACACTATGAAATTGATAGAAGTCATTTGAACATTGAATGGCCACAGAAGGAGCTACAAAAAACAACAGAAGATAGGACGTCTTGGCTGAATTGTTTATGAACCCTTGCTCCAATGGTGGATACAGGGGGGAAGATAAGAAAAAGAATGCTTGCTTTCTCAGAGCGCTACGATATTTGTAATTGTTTAAACGAATGTAATTTGCCCTGCTTAACTTAACTAATGCGTTCTGTGATTGCTTCATTTAACCAATTTATACAATGTTTGATACACTGACTAAGATCCCTTGCTCCAGCAACCTGCCTAGTTGCGGCGTCTGCCTGTGGCAAAATTAAGAACTAAGTTTGTTTCGTTAATACAGTCAGGCCCACAACTATGTGCCGTTGTAAGTAGCGTACACACAGACTTAAGTTAAATAATCAAACACAGCCGGCACTATCAGTCGACATACGTTGTCGGAGATGTTCAGAGAAGGAGATCGGAGAACCCAAGGACCTGTCCGGTGTACGATGATGATGATCCTCACTAATTACATATGCAGTATTTGTTATGTGCAACTAATTCACGCACTGATTTGTTAACTTCTTACTCAATTAATAAAATGCTTGAATCATTTACCAAACTTACAAAGTTTGGTCCATTTATATATTTCATACTGTTTTATCAGTTATCAGTTATCAGTTGGGGTGTCTTCATTGCACTCCGGACAAGTCCATAGGTGCTCAGATCCTCCCCCCAGCATATGCATCAGCGTCCGGTGGCTAATAGTGCCAGTTCTGTGTTGGTTGACGAAGCACCTCGTTTTCCCGATGTACCTCTCGCGTCTGGCTGTGCCGATTTTTTACTCCCAAGTCTTTCATCCTGGACAGCGATGTGAATTCACTGACGTCAAAGTCCTCTGTTCTCGCCATATCTTTGAGGACTTTAATAACATCGGTACGATCCATGGGTTGGCCGTCTACAGAGGGTGCAGAGCCAGCCAGTTTATCAGCTCGTTCATTTTCCTCGACTCCAGCATGTCCCGGGACGAAGATGAAGGTGACTTTACGGACAACAGACTTCCGCAGCGACTCAGTCCACTGTCTACGTACAGATCCAGCTTCGACCTTCTGAATCATGCTCATTGAGTCACTTAGTACACACACGTTGGTATAGTGCTGTGATTCCAGCCATATGAAAGCCTGTGTAACTGCCATCACCTCCATCGTCATGCTGCTCGTGGTTATAGAGTGGGCACCACTGGATTCTTGAACGGTTCGGCCATTTGAACGGGCTGTAAATGCCCACGCACTTCTCTGCTGCTTTACGACAGATCCATCTGTATAAATGAGCACTTCGGGGCTATCTGAGTGTTCATAGATGAGCGCGTTGACTTCTGCATTGACAGCGCCATGGTTCTGCTCTCTACACCGTCTGTCATGTGCGATAATGCAGAAGAAAGTGCACTTAAAAGCTGGAGGCACCGGCACCCATTCCTTGCCGGGGTTGATGCTGGTAAGACTGCAGACCTGTCTGACGACATCTTCCGCCCGACCCATCCATTATTTGCCTCTCTTTAGCCTGTCACCATTTTCTCTGAATATAGCGTTATGCAGAGGGTGCCGCTCATCTGCACTTATTTTTAAGTATGCACGAGCTCTCCAGATCTCGATCCTGTGTTCCATTGTCGGGAAGTCAAGGAGGTATCTCATTGCTACACAGCTGGTGTCTTTCGTGCAGCCTAAAATGATGCGCATGGCTTCGTTTTGTATCTTTTCAAGTCTTCCAATCTGTGTAGGGTTGACAGTGAGGATGGCCAGGGCATACTCGATGCGTGAAAGCACCAGTTCTTGGAACAGAAGTATTAGCAGTATTTGCTCGATATTGGCAGTCGCCATGACTCTCATTGCTGACAAACCTTTTCGAGCTTTCATTATAACATAATCGACATGATCTCTGAAGGACAGGCTTCGATCAAGCCTCACGCCAAGATATGTCATCGACTGGGTTCTATTCAAAATGCTCCCATCCATTCTTACTGCCGGCAGGTCTGTTTTAACAATATGGATTTGGGTCACGTATCCGAATTCTAGCGTTTCAGGTTCATTTACCCAATGAGTACAATGTTTGGTTCACTTCCATTTCCACACACTGGTTTGAGCACTTACCTTAGTCACAGTGTTATTGACTGACTGCCTAGAAGAAGAACAATCGCTTAACTTACCCTCTTCTGACGACTTCAGACGCGCCCGGCAGGCCACAGTTGAGGATCTGATCAATAAAGGCACCGGGAGCCAGAAGCTGAGTCAGAGCCAAGCTGTGAACAAGTAAAAGTACATCGGGTTTTCATATACTGTACTACAGATGACACATCTGCGTGTTCTATGCCAAGCGCATGCCACTATATTCCTTAACATACATCGTTTTGTTGGTGTTTCTAATATCCCCGACACCTCATCGTCTAGGATGCAACACTATCAACCAAATCAGTATGTCTCTCTCTCTCTCTCTGTCTCTCTCTGTCTGTCTGTCTGTCTGTCTGTCTCTCTCTCTCTCTCTCTCTCTCTCTCTCTCTCTCTCTCTCTCTCTCTCTCTCTCTGCCAATTTCAGTCTCTAATACCCTTAATATTTCCGGTTGTCATAATTGTCTTCAAACACTCGCTTCTCATATTCATTTATCCAATGGCTTGTCCTAAGAACTTCACCCCCATAAGTCTATCGAAATGTCTCTCTATCATGCCCTGCCTCTGTTGCTGTCATGTGTAAATGTCTCTTTATCATATGGCAGATGTCCTGCCTCTGTTGCTGGGATGTGTAAATGTCTCTCTATCATATGGCAGATGTCCTGCCTGTGTTGCTGTCATGTTTAAATGTCTCTCTATCGTATGACAGATGTCCTGCCTCTGTTGCTTTCATGTATAAATTAACTGCCACATATTCAACCCATCAACTCTGTGGGCTTCCTTTTCTCTGCCTTGCCGGTACTCTTTCCATAATAATTATCTTTCTAAATGCCCATGTCTTTTATTGTGTCTAAACTATTTAATTTTCCTCATTTTTCTTAGTCTTAATAACCAACATTCTTAAATATGTGTTGTGTTGTTTCATTCAGTGGGGTTGAAGGTATGGAGCCATGGATTCTAAGATGGCTGATAAGGCCTATTTTGGCTCGAAATGTTCTTTGACAATGTGGGCAAAGAATGCTTGACGTTTCTGTAGGAGGATTTCCTGCAGTGGTTTTTCTGTCCTACTTTTCTTCACAGCTTTTGCGGCCCTGGTTGCCTCACATATGACTGCACCCTTGTTTAATGAGGCAGGCCACGAATTTCGGTCTCTGGCTGCAGCCTCCCAGGTGTCATGATGAATTTCAAAAGCATTCAGTGAGATTGTGAGAGTGTCTTTAACGCGTTTCCTCTAGCCACCTTGGGATTGTTTACCGCAACGCAGTTCGCTGTAAAAAATTCGTTTAGGGAGCCTGTGATCTGGCATACGAGTCAAGTGACCAGCCCAACGAATCTGATTCTTCATCAGTAGAGTGTGGATACTGGGCATGGACGCTCTTTCTAGGACTTCAGTGTCTGGAATCTTGTCTTGCCATTTAATCTTCAGTAGCTTCCTTAGGCAGACTGTGTGGAAGTGGTTTAATTTCCTAGCGTGTCGCTGATAAACAGTCCAGGTTTCACAAGCATATAGCAGTGTGGATAATACAACTGCTTTGTAGACTTTTAGCTTTGTTTGCAGGCTTATTCCAGTTCTGTCCCATACATTCTTGTACAGTCTGCCAAAGGCCGCACTGGCCTTGGAGATTCTTGCATTCACTTCATCATCAATTGTGACAGCTTGTGACACAGTGCTGCCAAGCTAGGTGAATTTGTCCACAACACTTAGTCTATGATCATTCACTTTGATATTTGGCACAGTGTGATTATTCCCTGGAGCTGGCTGGTACATAACTACAGTCTTCTCCAAGTTGATATTGAGCCCAAAGTTGGCACAGGCATGTGAGAAAGCTGAAACATTATGTTGCATGTCCGCCTCTGAGTTGACGTATAGAGCGCAATCATCAGCAAACAGGAGCTCTCTGACGGTGTCGCTGTTAATTTTGTGGGATAGATATGTTTGTTATCTTTTCGGTCTAATGAATAGTTAATACTCTTCTGTAACATTCTCAAAATTTTACATCTGCCTTGCCTTGGTGTGGGTAAACATCTTTGATTATGTCCGTTGTAATACTTTAAGTGCGGTGGCAGACTCCCTTCTTCGTCATCTTTCCTTCGCATACATTCTTACTTTCTTCGTCCTCTTCTTCTTCTCCTCCTTTTTCTTCTTTGTGCCACCTCCTATGGAGCATATCCCCTCAGTAAACTCACGATAAATGCTTTCTAGACGTGTTCATGATTGATATTATTGTATAGCTACAGTTCTCTTCAGGATGAGGTAGCCAGTCTCACTCCAACCCTAACCAACCACCTCTTGCGACATAAATGGTGTTACTATTCTTTGCTTCTTCCATGGCCCCTGTGACACGCGGTTTTACTAACACAATCAATTACGACAATGACACTAAAATATTACAATAATAACAGCAATCTATAATATTAATAATAAAACTGAAATAATAACACAAGGACATACTAATTGATGGCAATCACGTAGAGGAAGTGTGGGGCCAGTATCTTGTAGATAGGATGAGAAACAGCCAAGTGACGATTGCAGGCTAGACTAACCCCTTCCATCAGCAAATGCGTTAATCCTAGAGAACAGAAAAAAAAAAACTATATATGAAAACTATATATGAATGTGTGTTATGTAAACTCTTCATTTACAGCACATCATTTAACTCTTGTTAAATGCTAGACAATACTAACTAATCTGTGCAGTACGTCAATTGAGGTGTTTGTAGTGGCTTTAATAGATTCTGCTGGAATCTGATCTGGACCAGCAGCTTTCCCTTTCTTCAAGAGTTTGATGGTATTCTTAATTTCCTCTTTAGATGGTTTCTCACAGTTGTTAGCCAGCTCCATTGATGCAAGATCTGCAGGATCTTTTGAGGCCCATCTATTTAGAAGTTTCTCAAGGTAGTAGACCCATCTACTCAAGTGATCTGTAATGTTGACGAGAACTTTCCTATTACTGGATTTGATAAACATACTTGATTGATTATATTTTCCTGCTATGTTCCTTAGGGTGGTGTACAGGTCTCTGATGTTTCCTTTTGCTGCTGTTTCTTCTGTTCCTCCTGCTAGGCCATATAACTGTTGTCATTTAGCCACTCTTATCCACTTTGTAACTTATTTATTAGCGTATATGCATTGTTCATGAAATCAGACTTTAGTATCCCTGACTTTGCTATTGTTTAAATATGCCTGTTTTCCCCCTTGCTTTAAATTTTTCTTAAATCATTTCAGACGTTATCAAAGCTTTATGTTTTCATTAACATTTTTCTAAAGACTTCTATTCATGGTTCATTCTACATACTTTTAACGCAATGCCAGCAGTCTTCATACTCACCCCATTTACTAGTTGTTGCTGTGCCAGTTACTTATAACAAGCTTGAACATAAATTGTTTCGTTATTTCATGAAGAATTTATGAAGCATTCTACACTATATTGGTTTCTATGTTTGTGGCACAGGTTTACTAGTGGCAAGACAAGTTGGAAAATTTACTTACCTAAATGTGTTAGTGGCTCGTGGTATGAGGCGTCCGCGTTGTTATACCACAGTTTGGCCAGCGCCCATGTCAGTTTAGGACAGCTGGGTGTAAAAATCTGGATAGAATAAACAGAATATCAAAAACACAGATCCGCGGAAACTTGAGATAATGGGATGAAAATAAACTTGTTGTGAGCTGTTATCTTTCTGTCCTTCTGATTTCTGTCTTCTACCATGGCATGGGCTTTTTCGTTTGTAGTAGACTTTCTCCTTCTACCAGTTGAGCTCGTAAGGCCTCTGGGGTGTTTGTGTTTTAGGCTACGTTTCGCATGCTATCATATTTTAGACTGGTAGTACATACTCGTAGTTCCGTCCCCAGCGTAATGAGCTAAGTGAGCGGAGAAACATTGTCAGCTGTGAATATCACGTGGAATGCTTTTAAATCTGCCCGCGGTGGTTTGAAGTGTGAACTGTATTATCAGAAAAACGGCGAACAGCCGGTTGCTGAACTTGCCTTATGCAGTAATGTGTGTGCAACTGCTGGTTTTCTAGTCACTGTCGCTTCCATCGACGATGAACTGTAATTTTAGTGTCGAACTGTTATGTTAGCATTCTCAAAGCGGCCTTATACATATATTATTATACATTATATATATCGAGTTGTATTTGCCAATCTGCATTCAGGTGCGAGGCCATCTACATCGGCAGAACAGAGCGGCAGTTACACAGCAGGGTTTTGTAACACATTATGAACTGGGTCGACAAGATACTACACACAGACGATGGCAGCCTAAGTAGGCCGACACACTGGAATAGTCCCGCTTCATCGGTCGCGAGGCACGTCCGCAAGAGCGGTCATGTAATTGAGAGAGACAGTGCCTTCCTTGTGTTGTTCAACACACAAAGTAGTCGCTTGTTAAATTTTGCAGAAACTATAATTATCAACCTACGTAAGCCTACCTTGTGCAAGCAGAAAGACATGTTAGTCAGTTTAAAATTACCGTGGTAGACAATCGACATTACTGTGCGAACATGTGTATATTTCAGCTTGAAGGAGTTATCTAGTTAATTCTCTCTATGTTGTGTGATTTCTGCTGTATGTACCTGACGAGATGCAGCGAAATAAGCCAGGCAATAAATCGTGCAATCTATTGTTTGTGTCTTCGTGATTCAAATTATACATATATGCATGTGCGTGCTATTTGTTTGTCGAGACTATGTCTGTTCACAAGACGAAGTGAGGAGCATTTTGTGTAATATTCACTGGCACAAGACGGCACATTATGGGGTGACCCTTTGCCGTGCAGTTGAAACCAGGGCTAACGACTAAGTAGACTATCCTGCTCATCCATTATTATATGTTACTCATGTTCTTCATAAGTTCCAATGTTAGTCATATTGCTTGTTGTTCCACCAATTCTTCCAGAAACTTCTCTTCTTCTCGAAGCCTCCCTCCAATACCTTCAACCTTCCCGGTTGTCACGATGCTCCCCAGTAGCATTTTTCTCAAGACGTAATCAAAATACCAGTGTCAGGTTTTAGTCAGATTTGACTGAGCTACCGTATGACAGTAGATGCTACTACCTGCTTTCTATTTGCGCCGTATTTTGGGCGGCGCTCACCAAACCCAAACCTCCACAGTGTGCCATCCACTTCGGGCGGAGGAGCGCAAATGGGAGAGTACAAGTCTTATCCTGGTGCAAGGAAATGCAACCGGAAGGCTAAATGTCGTGTCAGGGCAGACCAAGCCCTAAGCCTTGTTTGGCAACTGGTCTTGGATCGAAGCTCCTACAGGCGGACATTGCTTTGCTGATCTGACAGCTTCTGCATCTTGTCTTATTTGAGATGTATTGGTGCTACCTTTCATTTGGAGTAAACTAGACAGGCCGAGAGAGAGAGATCATGCTGCATGGGCAACACATGGTCTCTACAATTCAGCCTAGGCTTTGTGCTATGAAGAAGTATAACTCCATCCCTGGTCTTAACCGGCCTCGGAATCAAAGCGAGAGGTAGCAGTTACGGGTTATAAGTCTATGTCAATTGGCGTAGAGATGGGGCGCCACTGGTTGCCTCTGACGGTGGGAGACACCTACAGGTGTCACTGATCAGCTACCGCCCGCCTCAAGCTTGGCAGCCCCGGTCAATTGGGTGCTTATCAACCTAATCCTGCCTGCTTGAATGGTTGCTTGCGTTAGGATGTAAAGCCAATGCACCAGTCACATTCGCTACCGCCATGGGTTGTAGTTATTATGCATTTATGAAACACAATGTAACAAACTATTGTCTGTCAAGAAGGCAAGGTGCCAATGTATGTGTATGTCTAATTGAAACCTCAAGCTACGGCTTGCATTCTGGAACATAAGAACCAGGTGTCCGAGATTTTCGACTGAACTGATGAATATTGACGATGTGAGAAAAACGGCTGTGATTGATGCCGAACTAAATCTAGCCACTACGGTATAGATTGCTGCATTGTAACGGAAATATATTTGCGGTTTTGTTCGGCACCTATTTTTTGTGTCTCCGATTTAAGTAAGTTTAGAGTACTCGTGATGCTATATGTCCCGAATATTTCAAGTTCGCGTTAAAAAAGGGACTGATTACTATATATAGTTTCTCCCCTCCTCGGTATACGTGTATGCATCTCGTGTTTCTGAAATTCGTTTCCTACACAGAGATACAGAGTGACTTTTTCAGACGTAAGTAGACTCGCAAATCACGTTTTATGTAGATGAATTTGTTTGTTCTAGAATGTGTTATTAGATGTATCATCCATTTTTATGTCATTTTCGAATATTATGGTCGGGAGGTTCATCCCAGACTAAAATGATGAAAATTGCATGCTCTGATGTGATATTTCAATGGCCGTAAATAGCCATTTCCTTGTCAGCGATGACTATTTAATATTGTTATGGAATATTCACAGCGATTTGCATGCCAATGAATGCATGATTGCATTCACAGTCAAATTTAGTATGTGTGTATAAATTTTCACCACTCTGCAAGGGCGCATTGATAATTTTTCATCTTTCCAACGGAACATCTTTTGTCAAAATGCATCTATCTACGCTGGCTGACATGACTCCCCGCGTGCAGTGCACGCGCGGTCTGACGTCACACAGATGACGTGAAGATGTATATATCTGTGTGCGTGTGTGTATATATATAAACCGGCAGAGTTATGTTTCCTTGAGTTAGACAGGCCGCTGTGTTAATCTCCCATGGCGACAATGTAAACAGATAGTTGTGTGAGTGTGTAGGTAGGGTCACAAAAAGTGTAAGGTCAAAATCGTTGTTCTTGTATCCTTTTAAAGGATAAACTTACACACAAACAATATCTCGGCTTATAATTTACCTACAGACTTGAATAAGGTACCGTTGGATTTTTTTTTTCAAGAGCTATCCAACTATGCAGGTTATATAATTTAAAAGCAATTTAGAAAAAGTTAAAGTGGCTAAGCTAAATCGTCTTAACATAGATATTGCCGGACTGCAGGAAACTCACCTCTCTTGGAAGGGTCACTCAAGAAAAACTATTACACGTTTAAGCTTTGAAAGGGTAGAGGGCAGGAAGTAAAAGGACAACATAGAGTGGCTTCGTAGTGAAGAATTCGCTACTGGGAATGACTGAAATTCCAGCTGGGGGTAATGAAAGACTATTATCTCTGTGCCTGGCAACCTCTTATGGCTTTGCCACCATTATCACTGCATATTCAGCGACACTCACTTCCTCTGACAATGTGAAGGATTTCTTCTTTAAGGATTTAGACTTTGTGTGAAGGCAGTACCAAGATCTTACTACATGTATATTGCATATATTTCAATGCTCGCGTGGGCAAGGACTCGAGTTCATGGCCAGTGTGCCTTGGGAAATACAGCATCGGTAGCGTGGATGAAAATGAGCAAAGTCTGCTGGAGCATTGCACCACAAACGACCTATGTATTCCAAACTCCTCCGGCATAAAGTCATATGGAAATACCCAAGATCCGGCCATTTTCATCAACTGGACTTCATCATCACGAGGAGACAATATTTGAATCAAATATCACTTACTCGAAGTTACCACAGTGCTGATTATGATACTGATCATTACTTGATTGTTACAAGGGTAGATTGGGATCAAAGAGAATCTACACGGCTAAACACAAATCTATCCCCACTATTAATATTATGAACACCAAAGATCCTGATAAATGTTTGGCGTTCCAACAGCAACTTGCCACTGTTACATCAGAAAATTGTACAGCAAATAAAAAAGTGGGGTATACTTAAGGAAACTCTTGATAAAACAGCAGTAGGGGTTTATGGAACTCTGGATCATAGTTGGCACGACTGGTTTGCAGCAGACAGCCAGACACTGCAGACCTTGATTAATAAGAAACAAAGAAAGGCAACAACGGGGATCACTATCAGTGAGCTAAAACAAGCTAGAAAGGATGTGTAAACGGCTGTTAGGCAGTGTGCAAATGACTATTGGATCAAGTTATGTGAGTCCATTCAAAATTCAAGTGATAAGAGAAACACCAGAAGCATGTATGAAGGGATAAAGAAGGCATCGAGTCTAATAATCAAAAGAAGTGCACCACTGAAGACATTGACTGGAGAAATCATCATTGATAAGAAACAGCAGATAGATAGAGAACTATTTGAAGTTTTACTCAAACGAGACCAAACTGGCGGATGATGCCCTCAACGCCACATAGGCTCCGCCAACTCTTGACCACATGGACACACTTCCCACCATAACAGAAGTTAAGTAGGCTATTAATGACCTTGCAAGGCTTCAGGTAAAGATGGAATTCCAATAGAGGTTATCAGGAGTGGCAAGACACACTCACTCTACGGATCCCCAGCTAATAGAGCTATGCTGGCGACAAGGATAAGTCCTACAGAATTTAAAATATTCAAGCATCATAACAACTGTACAAGAACAAGGGGGATCGCAGTGACTGTAACAACTATTGGGGTATCTCATTTCTGTGTAACGTTGGGAAAGTATTTGCAAGAATTGTTCTGCGCAGACTTCAAGTCCTGGGAGATCACGTCTACCCTGAATCACTGTGTGGCTTTCGGCGGAACCGGTCTACTATTGATATGATATTTTCAATGCGACAGCTACAAGAAAAATGCCGTGAACAGAATCAACCACTGTTTATTGCCTTAATCGATCTCACAAAGGCATTTGATTTGATCAGTCGTGAGGGTCTGTTCAAGGCACTAAATAAGATCGTCTGCCTGCCAACTCTTCTGTCCATTGTGGAATAGTTTCACACAGGCATGAAGGGTATAATCAAGTTTGATGGTACAACTTCAGAATAGTTTAAAATCAAGAGTGGAGTTAAGCAAGGTTGTGTACTTTCTCCCACCCTTATTGGAATATACTTTTCACTACTATTGAAATATGATCTTCATGATCAGGATTATCGTGTATAAATTCACTCACGCTCAGATGCCTCTACAATGCTCATTGATTGAAGACCAAGACCAAAATTAGGAGGGGTCTGATCAGATATTTGACTTTTGCAGATGATGCTGCAATTATGACCCCCACTGAAGAAGAATTACAATGTCTACTATCTGCATTCTCTAATGCTTGTTTTTAATTTGGTTTAACAATTAGCAAAAAGAAGACAGATTATGCCCATGTGGTATCATCAATCTTTATTGACGACGCTGAAATGGAGATGGCAGACCATTTCACATATCTAGGATTAAATGTAAACAGTAAATAATCCATAGATCGGGAAATCAACATCATGATTGATAAGGCAACAACAACAGTGAACATGTTAAGAAAAAGAATCTGGGAGAACAGGAAGCGTACTGCCAAAACAAAAGTCCTTGTCTATCAAGCCTGTGTCCAAGTACTCTTTTTTATGGCAGTGAAACCTGGACAACTTACTCACACCAAGACAAACGTTTCAACAGCTTTCATATGCGTTGTCTGGGAAGAATTCTTGGTATTACGTGACAAGACAAAATCACAAATACAGAAATATTGGAAAGATAGGGTTTTGTGAAGGTTTGTTCCATACTCAGAGTCATGATTTCACTGTGTATTAACCAGATAATGACAATACAGACGGTCAGATTCATGGCATGTGTTCAGGGCTACATATGTTTTTAACCGGGACAGAAAACCAATAAAGTCTGAATGCACAGCTGCAGTTGTTGACAACAAATGGCAGGTAGATCAAAGACACCGCTGACCTTGAGAAGTCTTGGATAGACAGAAGATATGTCGGGGAATTGTGGACACGTGGTTGTAACACGCTGGCTTGTTGTAGCTGTCAGGACAGGAGAAGTTAACTCCTGCATTGAGTAAGGACAAGGGAGCTAAGATTTTGAACTTAGTTAGGGCCCTTGAGCGACAACCGCGGAACATCAAAGATTTCTCGGGAACACTCCTAGCGCTGTGAATAAACAAGACTGGGATACATTAGTGTGGCCAAGGATTGTGACTACTATTGACGTGTTTTTTTGTGTGTTCTGCAGTTAGGAACTTCGGAGAGCATCTATTGTGTTAGATTTAAGTAACATTAGATAACATATGCCTTAATGGCAAGTTATAGATGTCATCCAGGATTGATGCAGTTGTGCTTAAGGTATTGTAGAGAGTATATTTAAGCCTAATTAATATAAGCAGTAGCCTCGGTAAAACTAGATAGAGTAATGAATAGAATTAGCTCTGCTAGTGAGAATTGTGTAGTGGGGTGATATTTGGGGAGATTGGGGATGGGGAGAATGTACAATGATGGGATCTTCCAGTGAGGTCTGCTAGGGGTCTACACTTTACATTTTGCTCTGTCCTGATCTTAACCCACTGCAGACCGGAGTGAAGAACTCCTATGCCCATGACAGAGTTGGTTCACTGTCATGTATCTGAGTGAGGCGGACACCCCCCCCCCCCTCCCCCATCTAATGGAGGTCAGGGATAGTTGCTATCACCAAATGTGTTGTTCTCTCGTTGACAGGTTCCTTTAGGTCACTCAAGTCAATGAAAATGGAGACCTTAGTGCGGGCAGTTAGTCAGCAAAGTTTTCACTTAGCCCATGATGAAAAGGGTTTAAAGGAACACTCGTAAGAATGTTTATTAAACGTCACACGTTAACAGACTACTAGAGATTGTTTTCTCCGCATCATTTTGGAGAAGGACCAATCGTCAGATTAATGTTTCAAACATCACTTGGGAACAGAACAATAAAAAGTGATTTTTTTTTACACCACATGGGAAAGTCCAGTGGGTATTATGTTATCACACGACAGTTGAAAAGAATAATAGGTACGGGGTTTCCACATGACATCGAATAGAACAGTATGAACTTATTAGGAAGTTATTATAACAATGGTCGTGTGAACAGTAGACACTTGAGACAGGAAGTACATTTATTTCAAGGAACAGTATTTTTGTGTCCTCACTAGACAAGGATGTTATAAGTATAAGAACAATAGAGAGATATACTAACGGTGTGATCCAGACAGGATTCAGGGTCAGACTGTGACTAGTTCTTTTGAGTGATCAAACAGCCACCGGTGGAAGTCGACATCTAGCAGGAGGGATTCATGCCTTGGTGAGGTCATCGTGGACTGAATGAAGATGTGGTGTGATCCTTTCTGGGATGATCGGGCTGGGCTCTTCAGCTACTTGGTCTAAGTCTGCACCCACTAGAATATTCGACACACATTCTACACATTACACACACACTTCTCACACCTATACTCTTTGCTTAATAAATTATTTTATATTTATTTGTTAAAGCTAGAGTTGTGGAGTATGTTATGTTGGGGAAGAGTGAGAGGGGGCATGATCTAAGGGTGAGTGAGAGTAACAAAGAGGTGTCGACAGACTAATGGAGTGTTGTGGACGGAGTCTGGTGGTTTCTCTAAGACAACAATATTGAGGTAATAAAAATGTGGTGTTGATTCCCATCACTCCAAGGACGACACTAAAGTAAGTAAGAAAGACTTACGACACTCAGTCTTCTCAGACTTAGGTGGATAGGACACATTAGGAGGATGGATGACGGTAGAATACAAAAAGACATCTTTTTTTTAGTGATTTACATATGGGTAAGAGATCTCGGGTTCTGCCTCTACTACGATACAAAGATGTGTGTAAGCGGGACATAGTTAATACAGACACTAATATTGCACCCTGGGAGCAAATCGCCGCTGACTGTGTTGCACGAAAGGCGAAGATCGGAAATGGAATAAAGACAAAGGAGAATATGTTTACAGATAGGTCACATACTGAGCTTGTGAGACGTCAGATGGTGCGTGATAGTGGAACTGACTATGTGTTCACAAGCATCCATTGTGGAGGAACATTAAAAGCGCGAATTTGTCTGATCAGTTACGTTCGCTCCCGCAATGGGTTGTTGTTATTATTCCTTTTTTGAAGCACAATTTAACAAACTACCATCTGTCAACACGGCAAGGTGCCAGTTAGTTAATCAAAATACGTGATACGTGGGCAATAATCTGCCATACACGGCTGACGAACTTTCTTTCGCAGAACTTGATTATATGTCTTCTTAGCTGACGGTGAAATTCTTATAATAAGTGAAAACTAGCTAGATTTAGAAATGACCACGATCTTAGCATAGGCTCCGACGTAAGAAATGCCACAACACTGACTCTAGAACAACGTTGACAGAGAAGTCGACAAAGACAGGAAACAGATTATATAACCAATAGTCTCCGCTGGATTCTAGACTTCCTCGTGTGCTGCTACTTTTCATCTCCCAAATGGAGCATCGGCTCTGAGTTAACTCAGGCCAAGCACTCTGTAACTTAAGTTGGATTTTGTGGCTACAGTTTTCTATCAGATGAGGAAGCCAGTCTAACTCTCCTTAGTCACCCTTTACGAGATTTATGGTAGGTTACATTGTTGCTAGTATTCCCTTATGGGCCCCATTAACACATGGGCGTGAGATTGTAACAGATCTGAACATAACGGAAGGCAACTGCATATATGAAGTCAAGGCTCCAGCCAAAGTGTATATGTGTCGGTTTATTAGTCAAGGTATAAAAGCATGTACAGCAAGTTGAAAACAAAAAACACCTCTGGTTCGTTTGCAAGCTGAGTTGGAACTGAACTATGTTTATCTTCTACGTCACGCGTGAGCGTCCCTAACAACTAGTCCAATCGTGCTCACGCGTGCACCTATTCATTTCCCAAACCCTTTTCTATTTCACACCATCTATCTCCTAAACTACTAACAGAGATGGTGCTCTGTTATATTCCTCCCTTTCTTTAAGAAGACGTTCCTTGAAAAGTCTTAATCCCTAACCTACTTATTCTAATTATGCTTTCCCTCACTAAAACCTTAACCCCAATATTATTTCTCCAACCCATCTTAAACTAACCCCCTCTTAAGCAATGAACTTTATTTCTACTCCTTCGAGTCCAATTCTTCACTTGTCTCTTATAGCTAACTAACAGTTTATAAGGAAATCCACATGTATATATATATACATCATAATATTTCTGCCTTACAAAATCTCAGTTTTATACAACACATCACAACATATATGTGTACCTTTTCGAAATACTTCTTCTTCTCTTATTAAGCGATCCGCTTAAACCTTTTCATCACGAGCATATATACCAATATCTGATCTCAAGTATAAAACGCCGTACTCTTCTGATACTACCTCAAACTCCCTATCGTCATCACTAACAGTATTACCTCAACATTACTAATTCTCCACTTTCACTTTCAACCAACCTGAAATCACTCGCACACGATAGTAAGACAAAGAGTCGGTGCGCACCGGAAAGTCAAAGAACTAGAACTCTTCCTCACAAAAACCACACTCACAAAAACCACACTCACACTTACCCCCCTATGTTACCCTGAGACTTTATGTAATAAAGTCTAAAACAATTCCACAGTTCAATTATACCACTTATTATGGCAGTTTAACAGTTTGCGCTGATATCTACAGCATCAAGCATCATTCACCAAAAATATTATTAACTCCTAAATGTCTATACATTACAGACACTACTGATATTATGGCTCTGAACCTTACCTCAACCATAACAACCTCGCATTGTAATGTCAACCACAAAACACATCCCGAGGACACAAATAAAAAGGTCCATTATGGGCCTACCACTCAAGACCCCCTCTATCATTATAAACATCACCTACTAAAATATAACCAAATCTCTCCTATACCTCACTCAGGAATACTCCATATCAGAATTCTCTATTAATCTCGTCGAAAACTTCAGCAATCCACTAATGTCCATTTATTATGGGCATATCTCCTAAAACCCCTACTTGTCAATTTATGCCGTTATCAACAGCAACAAAATACCGCCACTGAACTCATGTCTGTGACCTTCTAACCCATCACTGCTTGCAATCAACTTAATTTTGTTTTTATCAGTCCATATATCACGGACCCCCAAAACCCCATGTCATTTAATCTATGTTCGCTGTGACCACAGCACGCCACACTGACAATGTTCATTTCTCACGAACATACTTTCTTCCCTTTATAAACCTTCCACTGGTTTAATCCCCCAACTCTTGTATTGATATCTACAGGACTAAAACATGGCATTCAATTTATGTTTTACTATTTGTTTTCACGCTGTCTGGCGCAGCACTTATTATAAGCGTTACTCATATCTACTAAAAACCAGCAATCTCATGGCGCTTATGAAATTTCCATTACATCATGGCACTAACTCCATGTTCACTTCCGACCCCATGGAGACCATGTTTTAAAATTGCTTCACATCTTCAGAATGTAACCCTGCATTCAAAATTCCCAAGGACTCTATTAACTAGTTTCTGTTTTAAAACTTCACCCAATTAAACGTCAAAAGAAAAACAATTTTACTGAAAAGTAACTATTTTTAAGAATGGTCAACGGCAACTCAATTATAAGAAACAGAATCATTATAACTGATAATAATAATGAAAAAAAAATTGAAATTAACTGATCAAGTAACATGCCAATGTTCAAACAAGGCAAACTTAAATAACGGCATAACTCATGAATAATCGAAGATACAATCAGAACAGAACAATATCCCCCCCCCCCCCCTTGATATTCAAATATGTTTTCACATATCCCCACAAAATGAAACAAGCATCAACTTAATGACCATAGAAAATTACTTAGTGTTAAGTAACATCACCAGTCTCTTTTACGGACTGGTGTTATACACATAAAAGACTGAAAACAGAACAAGTCCTATCCTAAAATTAAATGGTAATCGTTTTACAGAACTAAGTCAATTAAAAAAAATAATATAACATACCATATATGATGCATTGATAGATCATATTAAATTAAAACCAATTGTCTTCTCGCCAAATAAAATTCAACAATTCTTAACTAGGCTATCCTCTAACCTGCTCTAATTGTCACCCTTATCTGTAATTTACAGCTACTGCATTTCATCAACGTAGTGTTATAAAATGATTTGTCTTCTAATACATGTCTTTTCACTAAAGAGAAGAGTTATCCCCAACATTTTTCAAAATAATTGTATATAAAGTGAAATAATAAAATTCACATAGAATTAACTACTTAAAGTAACCAAACAACATTGGTCTCTTATACGGACCAATGTAATACATATATATTCAGTGCTAGGAACACAAGTCATACCCATTCCGTTAACCCCAAAATATATCTGTTACCTACAGACTATATTCTCATCATAACGCAGAACAATATCTGTTCCCCTCAAGCAAAAATCATTAATCAACAAATGACCGTACTTTTTCTGGAAGTCAAACGTTGATTATCTCCCTTCACAACATTCCATCTTTTACAAAACTAACTCATAACACATCACAATATTTGAAATATAAACCTAAACAACCGCTGTAAACTACAGCTCAAATCACTTCATCTACTACTAGTGTGGCGGCTATCCCAATGTACTACCAGTCATCTATCTACTAAGAGAAACTGTGACTCGGCACACCAGTTGTTTCCCTTGGATTTGTACTAAGAATTATTAAACATTACCGTTTACTACGGTGTCTCCACAATGCTACAACTACCAAAAAATTGTCTATTTACTATAGACTTCACCAACACATCTAGCTACTAGATTTGTCAATAACTAATTCTACTTTTAAGTCTCTCGTCTACCCGACGCAACTAACCTTTCATTCTCCTGTATCAGTACTTTCCAACATCTCACCACAACAACTCTAAGCTATCCTCAACTCTCTCCTAGCGTTCTCACACCGCGATGATAGTCAAACCAGTCACACTTATCGGAACACATTCTATAGTGCTCTATTTATAATACTCTGACGTTCATTTAGCTAATCACATTCTCTCCTTCTCTTGCTTACATCACTCATCTTTCACTACTACTCAAGGTTACTTCTATTTATCGTGACTCTTTCAGAAACAGTAAGCAACACCGCACATGACTAATGACAAACCTCACTCCGATTGGGCAAACCATCTTCTCTCATTTCTCTATATCAGGCATTCTTGCTTCAACATGTCTCTGCCAACGATTTTCACAATCTAACTACTTTCTTATTTCAACTTTTCTCAATCATTCACTCCCTTTCTACAACTAAAAGCCTACCCTGCTCAAACAACACATTAGCTCTAACAACCAATTCTTCGTCCACCCCCATCATCCAACAATCTAAACGCTAAAAACACTAACAATCACTTTCCCACAGCTAACTTTTCTGTGTTTTCTCATTCTTCCGCACACTCACCTCCGCCAACGATATGGTACTTGCTTACTATAAATAAACATAACGTTAACTCTCTATCTAAGACCTCGTCATAGAATTTTCATTAATTCTGTCCAACACCTCACATTCTAAACAAAAGACATCACAAATTTCTAATCATCTTCTCTCTACTTTCTAACTTTCGCATACTCACTTACTCTGTCCTCCACGAAATCACCGGTATGTTTTATCAGCGTCACCCATCAGTCACTCTTCGCATATTCGCACGGCGCTCGTATTTATACTTCTCCTATGCATTGACCATTGTGTACAAACAAGCTCGTTCTCATCTCACCTATTTTTCTCGTATCACAACAACAACCTGACGTGCCTATACTATTACTTCTACAAAAAAAAATTAGACACCAATTTAACCTTCTAGCAATTACTCACCGCAGCCTAAGCGTGTCGATCACTTCCACACACAGTGACACAAGATATACCAAACGCCTCGTACATGCATGCGCTACTACTACCAATCGCCTGACATCGTTCTATCCATGTACTCCACTTAGACGGCGTCTCAAAACCTCACTCCTGCTTCACTCAGCGCGACGAACACATGTTTGTCTACACTTATATTCACGCACGGACAACCCAGACGAATTACTTCAATACTCAACATGACTTTCACAATTCGACTGCTTTCTTACTTCATTCTCAATCATCATAATCCCACTACTCTCCGTCCTACTTAATTCTCCACGTCAAACCACTCCGACAGTCAACTACTCACTCACTTTATCTTAACCTCCTCATCACTTCATAATAATGATCTACTTCTTCGCGCTATTTTCAGGCTATGACATCCGCACTACCCAATCGTCATCACTATTCTATGACTACTTTATACCCCAAGACAACCTATGCAATACAAGACAATACTACATCAGTTCTCGACATCACACATCACTTGCAGTGATTCTCCACCGTTTTCCACTTTAATCCTCTCAACAGCAACACAACATTTGAGCCGGTATAAGTCTAATCATACTTGAATTACCCCAAGCTCAGTTACAAAATGCTCAAATCTACTCGTATCGGTTATTTAAATATAACTATGGTCTTATCGATTTAATGAGACTTCTAGCTTTGTCCAGCGACGCTTCAGCCTTCTGCTATTTTTGTGTTCTACTTTCTACTATACAAACATCTTTCTTTTTGAAAGTATCTTTTTCTCTCTCTCTTGGTATTCGTCTCCTAGCCTTCGCTACTTTTCTGTCATATATACTGGTATCTTGTTCCAAAGAGTCACCAAAATCTGCAAGGTCTGAAAGTTCTGATTGTAGAGACGACTCAGATTCTTCAGTTCCACACCCATGATTATATATGAGCAAACTTTTTCCATTTCTGGTCCTAACACTCTTTCTAATTTTCTTTCTGCTGTCTCTTGTCTTGGGTTGTCTAACTTCTGTATCGGTGTCTCTCTTTGTCACCTTCAAGTAAGTTGGATTTGATTGAGTTTCTACCAACTCGGTTTGACTTCCCTTCGTTATCTTGTTGGCTGATTGTATCTGGGTTTTCTTTTCTACTGTATCAACCTGTGTCTGTGTATTCTGTTCTACCACTTCAATCACCTGCGTCTGAGTCTCTTGGTCTATATTCTTTACTAATACCGTCGTCTTCGTTTCCTGTCTAACAGTCATATTCGCAACCACCTTAGGAACAGTTGAATTTCTACTTATGTGTTCTACCCTGTTCATTGACCCTGACTTCAGATACTGTCTCCGTCTTTGTTCAAACCACTCGTCACGTTTTTTTCTAGCAGTTACACTATTGGATGGCCAATTCCATTGTTTACTGGAAAGGTCTCTCTCAGGCCTATCTCTGTATCTTCGTCTATTATAACCACTTCTGACCTTAGTCACATCTGGCTCAACGTAACTGTCTCTATATATAACGTTATGTTGTCTTCTGTTTTCATTAGATACTGTCTGTCTCCTGTTATTCTTTACTATTTCATTGCACTCTACCTTAAAATTATAAGTCTCTTGCCCAATCATTCTTCTCCTTAACTTTTCTACAAAATGCTGTACTTCACCGACCGCTACCTGCAATTCTTCTAGCCATATGGACACCTTTTTAAATTTTTGGCTCAAACCTTTCATGTTCTTTGCTACGTGTCCTCTCAATAAAATAATAATTAATATAACATATAATCCAAAATTAATACTATCTAATCTAATTAAATCTACTTATAAGTACTTCACCAACATATACCAGTTCTGTCCTCTGGTCAGCAAATCAGGGGCTCGACAAGTTAGTAGTCCCGACAGCAACGTCCACGAGTCCGTAAGGAAAGTAAGTCCAAATATGCCGACTGATGATTATGCTTGGCAACTGTAGGCTTCACAGAAAAAAAACGAGCGTGTCGTATTCCTCTACTCCATCACAGTGAAAGGACAACCTCTGGACTCTTGATTTCACCCATTGGCGGGCACCCCAGATTTGTGGCTTCTTTTCACCCGAAAAAGGGCACTTCTGGACTTCACCCGAAAAAGGGCATGTCTGGAAACGGCTCTAGCTTAGTGAAGCGATTTAAATAGGGTCTCTTCTTCAGCAGCACGGTAACCCATTATGCCCAACCGCTTCCGAAGATTCCACATTAACGATATCGCTTGGTTTGAGTGACATTTTGATGAGCCAGAGTTTAAGATAGTTGCATCTATGGAGTTGATTTTCGTAAGTAACAGAGTTTCCTCAATCGGAGACAACGATCGAAAACAAATGAGCAAATGGCTTGGTTCAGTATAAGCGTTGACCACCAACCTTTTGTGATTAAGGATGAACTCTTCACAGAACTTGACTTCTCTTCAGGCAACCAAGGTCAATGTCAATGACATGATGACGGTAACGGCCAGACCAATAGCTCCAATAAGACGACATTTCAAGGTAGCATAAAGACGTTTAAAAACAACGGCCAGGTCAGCTCAGGACTGGATAATGATGATGGCAGCTCCGTTCCCCAACTCAGGATATTATGTTTTGTGTGGCGGTTTTAACAAACATCAGCCCCATCAGAAAGATTTGCAGATACGATATTAGTTGCTTCTCAAAAGATTTGCATGACTTCAACATAAATGTCCATGGCCTCTGACAATTTCTGCCTTCTAGAAATCCATTGTTTTGTTTTGTAATGATGACCTCTGTGATCGCTTGTGGCCGCGACAGCTCAAATCAGTATCCTGGTATACTGGCAGCATTTCAGACTGTAACAGATCTGAACATAACGGAAGGCAACTGTATATATGAAGTCAAGGCTCCAGCCAAAGTGTATATGTGTCGGTTTATTAGTCAAGGTATAAAAGCATGTACAGCAAGTTGAAAACACAAAACACCTCTGGTTCGTTTGCAAGCTGAGTTGGAACTGAACTATGTTTATCTTCTACGTCACGCGTGAGCGTCCCTAACAACTAGTCCAATCGTGCTCACGCGTGCACCTATTCATTTCCCAAACCCTTTTCTATTTCACACCATCTATCTCCTAAACTACTAACAGTGATGGTGCTTTGTTATAGAGATACCAGTAGACAACTGACAAGTGTCGGCACGGGACAGCAATATAGTTTTCAAGCAAAAAAGTTTAATACTTTGATGCATGGGCCAGTTGACTTTAAGGACACTTCTGAAAACGCGTTCGTCTAAACATGCGGTCTGAATGAAGTTTTAATGAAACGTTGCCAAGTAGAAAACTGTGAGATTTGCGATCAAGTAAATGAGGTTTTATTGTGTGTTTGTTTGGTTCGCTCGCATTGGACTCAGGCGTAGTCCCTAGACGTGCTACTACTCCTGGTGCACTGGGCTGATTTGTGTGTGTGGATTAGCTTTAGCTTTCCCTATTACCAATGTCCATCGCCTTCATGCAAAGCCACTTCGGCTTCTGATGTACCTGTAATTTACGTCCGCGAAGTCTACGTTTTAGTCCAATTGAACAGTGCAGGGGTTGAACCCGCTACCTCGGCATCAGCACACCGGATAATTAAGAACTAGCGCTCCTATACGACGGATTTAGTGACCTACCATATCTGAAGTACGGAGCTTTGTGCTTCCCTGCAATACAACCATTGGAGAGTGTGTCCTGATTGCTTGGCCACTCAACGACAGTAGCAAACAATTTATAACATGCAAGTTTATTTACCATGTTTTATAGTGTGAAAAAAAAAAAAGACTTACCGGATTCTTTGGTCCAGGCGTCTGATACAGCTGAATGGCTACAGGTTTGAGATTGTTCTCAGAATCCAGGTAGAAGAGGCATATTGGAGCACATACCTGAAATACAGATTAACGCAAATCTCAGCTTTTATGATTAGTATCCATATTAATGGCGGAAAGTAAAAATATAAACATTGTCATTACGGCTTTTGTATTATTTCTGCTGTAAGCGAGATGGGGAGGGGAGGGTGAGGTTATGGCTCAAGAATGAGGATTAAAGGTCACTTGCCGAAGTCGTCGCCACGCAGTGTACAGGCTATTCTTCAACATCATATAGTGGTTTGTCCTTTGCAGAACATTAATTCAATAAATCTTTCGGCAGATCTGTCTATGCATCAAAAATCTGCTCAGTAGTTTTGCCTCTGTTGCTGCCAAGCGTCAATGATGTATCACATCTTGAATCCGTTTCAGTGTTGGTCTTCCTCTTCTTCTGTAGCCTGGATAACTTCCTCTAGAATCATCTGTTCCAGTCAAATAAATCTTTTGACTGACCCAACATGTTTAACTTTCCTCAGTTTGATTAGTCTTATCAGTTTCAGTGCAAAAAAAAAGTAGGTTTGGATCAAACAAAAATGGATGGCGAAACATGGGAAGTATGGGTGTGTCACATTTACGACTTAAAAGTTGTTAATATGGTAGCAGCTATGTTATAATATAACACAATAACAACATTTCGGCGATATGTAAGCCCATGGTAGATACGGGAAGTGGCTTAAGACGAATAATCATTTTATGTGGTTTAATTAGAAAATAGCTAATCTTTGTCAATATTAGTTCGTGTTGGTCTATTTCGTGGATTACATTTGTAAAACTCCTCTCTAACAAAGATCGTCACAGGCCCATTCATGCTATCCAGCTGATGTGCTAGAAGATTCGATGCCACACAAACAGTAGGTTTAGAGCACACAAAAGTGGATGGTGGAGAATGGGAAGTAAGGGTTTGTCACAGTTATGACTTACAAGTTGTTAATATGTTAGCAAACGTCTTGTGTGTGTGTATATATATATATATATAGATATATATTTGCCAGCCGAGACCGCTCCAGAGACAGCAGCCACTCTCTTCGGACCCACCCCATCTCTATCATCCTGAGCATACTCATTGTGTTACTAAGGACACATACCCGATTGAATGTATGTGTTTAGTTTAGCTTAGTCGTTGGATCAACATCACGGCATACGGTTTAACACATAAGTGCTCCGTTTTCCTCCTAACTCAAACTTGAGTCTGGAGAAACTCAGCTCAATGCACGAACTCCGTTGCATCGGCGAGGATCGTGATATACTTTCAGTATTTCAGGAATGTATGTGTCTCGAGCCATGTTATTGCTTTACTTTCTGCCACGACTTCCATAGTCAGGCTGCTTGTGATCAAAGCAAAAGCGCCAGACTCTTCCTTCACACTTTCCCCTCAGGCCTGAGCCGTAAAGGCCCATCAATTTCTCACTCCGCGGACGACCGACCCATACGTGGGAAAATCAGCATCATCCTCTAACGCAGGGGTGGGCAAACTACGGCCGGCGGGCCGCATGTGGCCCGGCGACTGATAATATGCGGCCCTTGAGGGCTTTTAGAAATTAAAATGTTTACTTCGTTTTTAAGTTATTTTGTTGAATGTTACAGTATTGCATGTACCGTTATGATTGTTTGAACATTTTTGATAAGATTTTTTTCTAATTTTTCTAAACTTTTATCATTGTTTTATCATTTGCGAACAAGCATTTTCTTGCTTGAAGATCAAGAAATCTAAGAATAGGTCTGTATTGTCGGACTGCACCTTGCATGCTGTCATGCAACAAGTAATCTTGCTCCAGGTTTCAAGAATATTGTCAACAATTGCAAGCAGTTACATACATCTCATTAGAAATCAACAATTGTAGTGACAATGTAGTCGGTTTGTGTCTAAATTAAAGCCATTGATAGATAACAAAACAGTTTATTATAATAAAAATAATTTAAAATCTGGTTAACAAATTAGTAAACGTTTTTGTCCATATTGTAAAAATTAATATATAAGTGTATAAGTACAATATAATTGCAATAATTAGTTATTTATACTGTTTAATAACCTATAAATAATTCATAATTACTTATTGTAATAGGATGCTGTAAACAAAGTGGACATCTATATATATAAAAGAGAATGTTTGTATAATTGTGTCTTTGTTTGTGTGTCCTTTATAAGTTCCTGAACGGTCCATCCGATTGAGGTGAAATTTTCTACAGATGTTCTTCTCACTCCCGCCGAGCCAACTGGCATAGTTATTTAGTTTAAAATCAGCTATTTACGTAATACATCAACATTAAAAGGAAAGACGTCTAATTAAGAGGCCTTAACAACAAAAGTTATATCAAGTGAAATTACTTTTAGTAACATTGCTATATTATGTAATTTAAATAATTGTTGTATTTTTCTTAAAGTTTTATAAAATGTTTAAAGAAGTTATCCACAAGCATATGCGTTAAAAAATGATAAACACTTTAAGACATATTCAACATTTTCGTAAAAATGATGGAACTATTTTAGATACATGAAAATTTTCGAACCCATTTTTCCCGCAACGGGGACGGGAAAAGGCCGAACATATACTCTGTGCACCACAGTCGTATCTGGTATAAGCAAAGTGATAAAAACTTTAAGGCATCTTCAATGTTTTCGTAAAAATAATAGATCTATTTTAAATACGTAAAAATTTGGGAACTCTGAACAATATCATCGAAGCTACAATTTTAAGTCTGAAATTTAAAGGAGAAGATGTACTGTTGCCTCGCATCCCAACGATTCCAACAGATATGCCATTCGAATTCAAACTTCTGCATTTTCCGGAATGACAGACAGACAGACAGACAGTCAGACAGACAGACATACATACAGACAGACAGACAGACAGACAGACAGACAGATAGACAGATAGACAGATAGACAGATAGATAGATAGATAGATAGATAGATAGATAGATAGATAGATAGATAGATAGATAGATAGATAGATAGATAGATAGAAGATAGATAGATAGATAGATAGATAGATAGATAGATAGATAGATAGATAGATAGATAGATAGATGGATGGATGGATAGATGGATGGATGGATGGATGGATGGATGGACGGATGGATGGATGGACGGACGGTTGGATGGATGGATGCATGGATAGATAGATAGATAGATAGATAGATAGATAGATAGATGGATGGATAGATAGATAGATAGATAGATAGATAGATAGATAGATAGATAGATAGATAGATAGATAGATAGATAGATAGATAGATAGATAGATAGATAGATAGATAGATAGATAGATAGATAGATAGATAGATAGATCCCCGCCAGAGGCTGGGCGAAGCCGGGCCGGGTCAGCTATTAAAATATATGCGGCCCTCCAATATCTTTACATTTGTCAATGTGGCCCTAGGCACAAAAAGTTTGCTCACCCCTTCTCTAAAGAATTATCGAAGATCAGAGACTGTACTTCCGTCTTCACAGCAGCTGGATTTTCTTGTCAGCATTTCCTGTCTAGTGAATGGGAATATTTCTAAACAAGTGAATCGGTACAATTATTTCGGAATAGTTATAGCATCTGATGGGAGATGTCTTTAAGAGACTGAGGAGCTACATAGAGCATGTACTTTTGTATGGATGTGAAGCGTGGACAATGAGCAGTCAAGCTGACAAACATATGATGGCTGTGGAAATGTGGTTTCTGAGGAGAATGCAAAGAATACCATGGACAGACATAAAATACCAATACTCAAGTCGTACAAGAAACAAATGAAAATCATAAATTGATTAGAGAAATTAGACGTAAACAGTCAAACTTTTTTGACGTGTTGTGACAAGATATAAATTGGAGAACTTGATGACAACGGACAAGATCCATGGGAAGAGAACAAGGGGAAGACAGAGTAGTAAATACCTAGATGGCTTCGCTATGTTGCATGGTCGAGACAAAAACACTGAGCTGATCCACGACTCTGGTGATCGAGTGAAATGGCGAATCATGACCACCCACGCGTATCGGCATGGCACATGATATATATATATATATATATATATATATATATATATATATATATATATATATATATATATATACATATTAAAGGGTGTTATGGATATTAAATACTGCTCACATTTTTGTAATTTCTTTTCATTGATAGATATATCTATTGACATACTTGTTTTTTTTTTTTTTTTCATTTGTAACTATTTTTAGTTGTTGAGCACTGATACACACTTGCATTGACGTTACTGTTATTTAATTTTGTTCGCTCGCGTTTGAATTCAAGCGTAGTCCACGCTGGACTGATTCTTGAGTGTTATAACTTTCGCTATTACCAGTGTCGCTTTCCATCAGGCGAACCCACACTGACTTCAGAGGTAGAAGTAACTTAAGTCCCCATATCAAGGATTTATGTTGTTGAAAATAATACCGTGTAGTCGGCATATCAAAGTTAGGCCATTTCTATTTCTCATATTACAAAAGGATCATGTTTTTCCGTGACAGTATATCCTCTAACACTCCTCTGGATGTCTTCAGTATACAAGTTGAACAGATAAGCGTACAAACCCCAACCCTATCACTCTCCGTCTTCTATATTAAACCAATCTGTGCAGGTTGGGATGTGTATTCCCCACCGACAGATGAGAACTCCTGGCTCTATCAGAGAATAGAAGGCAGGTCTCACCATGTGCGAGGCTTGCATCTTATCTGCTCTACATTTCCAGTTGAATTTGTCAAAGCAAAAGTAGTCCCGTGATAGCTAGGATAATGCCGCTTGGATTTAAAGTGTTAGACCGTTAATTAATTAAATCTACTACATGGTTTGGGGGTGGAGGGCGGAAGTGGGGGGGGGGGGGCAGTTCACAGCCTCGCCACATTTCATTTTCAGAAAATTCCTAGAAAACACCAAGCTAATTGTCGACCTCAGAGCGGGAACATATTATCTCCCCTTGTTGGGAATTTAACCGGGACCAATGGCCTGATAGTCACCTCAATTGTGTCTTACACAAACTTTGCAAGAATGTGTGCTGTTTGTATAACACTATATCAAGCATTGGGAGCCCCGTTGGCGCACTGGCTAAAACGTTTGTCTGTCGACTTGTGTCGACTTTTGTTCAAATCCCCATTGAGGTGAGTTTTTTAAGTGACCATGGGTCTCATGTCGACCCAGCCTAAAATGGGTACCATTAAATGTTTCGGAAAGTAAAGACGATCAACATGACGACACGGCCATACCTTACTACATTACAGAGCCAGTAAGCATCATGTTGGTATTGGATATTATTGAAAGACACCTGGTCAAATGGTTTGGTTACGTAACACAGCAACCCCGAGCAGCAAATCAGAAACAAACTTGCCATTTACATACAACAGAACCAGCAAGAGGAAGACAAACTAAGTGATGGAGTAGAGAGATAAGAGACGCTGTGAACACGTCTTGGTGACAGTCAACAAAAGGGTTTAGTTCAGAAAGCTTCTCCAGTAAGCTTCTCCAGAAAGCTCGTCTCTAGCGTTAAAGGTATAACAGGAAAATGAGAAGGAAGAAGTTAAAAAGCAATATCCTATCATCAGCATCATCAAAATCACTATCTTGTGCCTTTGAAAGTCATGTAGGCTTTCAAGCTTTTCCTTAGCTCTCGGTTCTTGGTGTTCTGGATCAATTATATTCATGACACCCCTCCATGCCTTGGCACTGGACCATAAGCATCAGTTATCTATGTCTGCCTCTTCCTCTTATTTCTTTCCAGACGGGACATTGTTCCCCAAAGCCTCTCTTCTCATCATGTGACCAATGTATCAGGTCACTTTATTACAGTTCTATATGACGCGCTGCTTTCATTCGGCTCTTCCAGGCAAGAGTTGTTAGTTATTCTGAAAGGCCAAGGAATTCGCAACATTGGTCACGGAAACCACATCTTCGCTTTCCCCACTCTCTTTCTATTTATATCGCTCACATTCCAAGGTTAACTGCCTCACAGCGTGACAGCTTCACTGTGCAATTTCAATACTCTCTTTCTGACATTCCGTGAAAATGACCTATTATATAAGGTCTATTTAAATAAAAACGTCGAGGAAGATCGCTACGTTCTGTTTTGGTGTAAACCAAGGGATCCCGATCAAAGAGTCGGAAATCTTTGATGGACGGTGAGCTGGTGAGCGGAGTTCACGTGAGCCGCGGTGAAAACAACGATATACCAAGAGATCGTGTTTTTCAAAGAAGAATGTCAACCAGGTTGGGACAAAGATCAAAAGATCAAAAGACGAGTGGGGGTGATTTGGTAGGGACGAGAAAAGCAAGTGACGTCTTACAGAAACAGTATATATTGGTTGAAAAGCATATTTAGTTTAGTGTGCGAACAACTATTCCATCGAGCAGAAGTGTTTTTATCTATTCGTCGTCATAATTAGAATAGGAATCACGATGTCCCGAGTTGCTTAGAGGCAAAGGACATTTGTACTTATGCACATATGTGTTCCGATTCAGGACTACAGTAGTGTTATAAGGTAAACAGTGCTTTAGCTTAGTAATCTAGCATAGTGAACTTGCGTGTGTGATCGTAGGAATAGAGTGTCGGAAGAAGAAGGATGAGGCAGGACTTAGGCTGAGGCGAGTGATGTGCACTCGGTATGATAGGTCTATGCTAGGATATTCTGGTAGGGTTGTCTACTGGGGTGTCTGTGCCTTGCCGTTAGTTTTTCTTTCTTGTATCTAGTCGTCTGGAGTTTGATGAACTCATATGTCTTATGTCAGAGTATCGTTCTATACAGTCTGAGTACGGCCTGAGGCCTACTCTCACATAAGAATTAGTTTGAGTCAGGTTGATATCACCTGGTTATATATATATAACTAAACATAAATATATATATATCTTCGACAGGTTCCACGGAAAGTCACCAGACATACCCTTGAGAAGAAGAAATGGCACTTCTCGGGTGCAGAGATAAATTACATCAAGATTTTGAACTCTGTGTATAGAAATTTACTTCGCTAGTGCATAGATAAATTACCTCAAGACTAAGAACTCTGTGTATAGAAATTTACTACGCTGGTGCAGAGATAAATAACCTCAAGTCTAAGAACTCGGTGGATATAAATTTACTTCTTTTGGGCAGAGCGAAATAACAAAAAAAAATTTGAACTCTGTAAGAATATAAAAAGGAAAAATGAATAACTCACGAACAGTTTCCATGCATACAAGAATAGTTAATTGACTAACCGGTGACAGTGTGTCGAACATATCTAGATACAGTGGTAGACAGTGTTGATGTGCTTTCAGCCATGGATTTTATTAACTACCTGAATTGTGAGTGTGTAGAATTCAAGGACTTACATTAATCCCATTATTCAGTGGTGATCAGACGGTGCAAAATTTCAAGATATTGGAATACGCCCAGATTCAGTCGGAGAGAAGCATCCCCGGGTGAGCTCAATCCAAATCTGTGTGGTGTGTTGTCGAATGGCCGTATAATAATTAGAGATGGGATGCTGAACAGAGACATAAAGAGTCCTATCTCGCATACACAATAGACTACACCACAGATTACATATACACATTCAATACACCCACTTGACATCGTTTTCTGTATTAAATATTCTAATAATTGTTTGAGGAAAGTGTTGTCGTGGTATGTTCGGAAGGAATTAAAAAAAGAAAGAGAGAGAGAGAGAGTGATCATGAGACATAACGGGGGGTATGTAGAAAAAGGTATTACAGTAGTCCCAAATTGGAAAAAAAGGATTTAAAGGTGTGCTTGTTGACTCCACTTCTCCCCTCCCCCCAGGGACGACAAGTGACATTAATGGGGGAACGTCCATAGGATATATGGTGACTTTAAAGGAGAGCACGTCCATAGGATATATGTTGACTTTAAAGGAGAGCACGCCCATAGGATATATGGTGACTTTAAAGGAGAGCACGTCCATGGGATATGTGGTGACTTTAAAGGAAAGCACGTCCATGGGATATATGGTGACATTAAATGTGAGCATGTCCATGGGATATATGGTTATATTGCATTAATATATATATATGGGCTACATTACATTGTTGTTGGGGACATTATTGCCGAAAAAGAAAGATCCAGATAGGGTGAATGTGGATAGGTGTTAAGACACATTACATACTTGTTCACACTTTACACGTCTACATAAGTCTTAGTCCTAAATCTCCTCTTGTCGTTGAGAGATTGTTTGTGGTGTACTGTGTGGTGTCATAGATACACACACACACGCACACACACGCACACACACACACACACACACACACACACACACACACACACACACACACACTCAACCTGCGAACTCACCTTCTTAAACTATGGCCACTCATAAACTAGATATGGAAGAATTGAGGGAAAGGGGTTAGGCGATGGGCTTAGCGGGTCAAGCACTCTCAGAGTATATACAGGGGCTGGAAAGAGAGGTTCTTCAGGCAGAAAGAGAAGATAGAAAGGCCGAGTTGGAATTGAGAAAAATGGAGTTGGAGACCAAAAGAATGGAGGCTGAACAAGCCACTAAAAAGCTGGAAATGGAAGCTGAGCAGGCCACCAAAAGACTGGAAGCTAAGCAGGCCGCCAAGAGACTGGAAGCTTAGCAGGCCGCCAAGATACTGGAAGTGGAACAGGCAAACAAAAGATTAGAAGCGGAACAGGAAGTTCAGAGAAGAGAACATGAATACCGCATGCGAGAACTGGAGCTCAAGACAAAATCTAAGGGAGAAACTGACGGGGCAGAAGGAGGATTCTTTTCCCAACGTTCACCCAACATGAGTGGACATGGTTACCATGCCATGAAGTTTCCCTTGGCTGTCTTTGATGAAAGCAAAGAGAAAATATTCCAGTCCTTGAATCGCTTCGAGGCCATGTCAGTCGCTATGGGGCTGGATAGAGACAAATGGAATCTTAAATTGTCCCAGGGATTACTCGGAACCGGTTACGAGGTTTACTCCCGCTTACCACCAGGACACGAAAACAATTACGAAGAATTGAAAGCCACTTTGCTGAAACACTACGAGATGACCTCACAAACTTATCGAAAGAAGTTTCGATCAGCAAAACGAGAGCCGGGAGAGCTATTCGCTGCCTACATTCTGCGCCTGAAATCATATCTCCAAAAATGGATGGATTTGGCAGAGATCAAGCGGGACTATGAGAGTCTGGAAGCGCTGATGGTAGTCGACCAAATGCGCCAGCAAATGTCAGAACCACTGAAGACATTTTTAGGAGAACAAGGGGCGAAACGGCTTGATGTCGTGATTAAGCTGGCGGAAAGATTCGTGGAAGTCCATGGGGAAGCGGAAGAAACCAGTATAGCACACACCAAGGGGCAGGAAAAACATGACCGAAATAAATTCAAGAACTCAGAATACAAGAAAGTGGAACCTTATGCGGAGAACACTTCAGAGAAGAGTCCAGAGAAGACGATGGATGGAAGACAGAGCCCACTTAACTCTCAACCGACACGACAGTGGTCTGAGAAGTGGTGTTCGATCTGCAAGTCGCCCTCGCACAACACGAAAGACTGCAAATCGAAAACGAAAAGCTCTCACTTCGCGGCCTGCCGTGTGGCTCCAAGGGCAGTTGCCAACGAAAATATCGAGGTCGTTGAAGGAACTCTGGACCAAGAGATGCCACCTGTGGTTGAACTGATTGAAGTCAATTGCCAGCAGGTTACCTGTCTCTATGACACTGGTTTAGACGGGGATCCCGTAATTGATGCCAGTCTGGTACGGCCAGACCAACTCACAGGGGAGACCATTGAGATACAGCCTGCAATGAGGAGTGTTGTTACCATGACGCTGCCAATAGCCAAGGTGGAGATTATGTCCAGGTACGTCACGGGCATTATTCCAGCAGCTGTATTATCTGACTCCTTATTTCCCGTGATTATTGGTACGAAATACGTGTTCTTGGGTGTGCCCAAACAGCCCGCCCATAGGGGAGCATTAGCCAGTCGATCCCAAGGGAAGAAAGAAGAGGCAGAGACACTATGCGACAACTCAGTGCCATGGAAATTGCATACTGCTCAGGGTAAGGACAATACGTTGCGTCCTTGCTACAAGAAGATGCAAAGAAGTACTGAACCACCAGAACGGGGACAGTATTTTCTGAGGAATCGGCTGCTCTACAGAAGAGCTGGAAGGGGAGACAAGCTGCACGAGCAGTGGGTGGTCCCAGAGGCCTATCGTCCTCACATTCTTCAGAGCGGTCACACCATATTCGGGAATCGACATATGGGTACCAGAGAGACATTGCAGCAGATTTCCGGCCATTATTGCTGGCCAGGAATGACCGGTGATGTACTCCGGTGGTTGAAGTCTTGCCCAGAGTGCCAGAAAGCACCACCCAAAAATCGGACGTAGAGTAAAGTGCCTCTTAAGGTAGGAAGTCGGAGTAGTGATATGGGGTCCAGCCGAGACCAAAATACTTCAAGTAGGATGGCAAGGGCCGTATCCTGTTTAAAAGGTTGTGTCCAAGAGCACCTACGAGAACCGGATCGGGGGAGAACTGAAAAGTCTTCCTAGACATCTCCTTCAGAAATATGAGGATAGATCCGAGGTAAAATCTACTCACTTAAGGATGATGGCAGCCATTGAGAAAAAGGTTACAGGTCCAGACGAAGACCAGAGATCCCAAGGACTACATAGGAGGACCTATGGGAACGTACGAGGTAGGTCAGATTTTCCAGCCAAGGAGAAGAAGGAAATCACACGTCAGGGAGAGACCCATAATGAGAAATTCTCTAGTAACCCAGTTCAGAAGGGGTGGGTAACGTCGGGAACGACGCGAGATACCTATGACTCCAACCGAAGATTGGCTGAGCAGATACAATATCGACCGAGATGGTCCTGGAAGCAAAAGTCCAGGAGTTTTGGGGAAGACGATTCTGTCCAACGAGGACGATACCGCAAATCCCAGGATGCAAAGTCTGCGGAAACTAAGCGGGTATGGAGACACTGTTACAGTCAGGATGGGACGATCCGTCTGTATTGTGAGCCGTCGCTTACGCAAGTCGGAAGTTGGCCGACCAAACGCACAGGAGCGAGGGGCCAACACTAGTGTCGGTAATGAGGAGGATATATGTTGTCAGTGAGATCGCCTAATGGATGGGGAGGTGATCCATTCGAGGGTACCGGCAGACCATCAACATGGAGTGTGCGGAACCATCTAAAAGAAACTGAACATGAGCTTAAGGTATGCATTTGGGTGGATCATCAGGATCGAACCTCCAGGGAGCAAGAGTCGACGCGGTCAACTCTCTTAAGAGGGGGCCTATGTCGCAAAATCCTGAAGGCCATCGCCCTGATGAGTGAGGACAGAGTGAGGGTCATTGACCGAATGAGAAAGAAGACAGAAAAAGTTGTTGTGAGGGTCATTGACCGAATGTTTCACCGGAAATAAAAACGTCGAGGAAGATCGCTAAGTTCTCTTTTGGTGTAAACACGGGATCCCGATCAAAGAGTCGGAAATCTTTTATGTACGGTGAGCTGGTGAGCGGAGTTCACGTGAGCCGCGGGGAAAACAACGATATACCAAGAGATCGTGTTTTTCAAAGAAGAATGTCAACCAGGTTGGGACAAAGATCAAAAGATCAAAAGACGAGTGGGGGTGATTTGGTAGGGCCGAGAATAACAAGTGACGTCTTACCGAAACAGTATATATTGGTTGAAAAGCATATTTAGTTTAGTGTGCTAACAACTATTCCATCGAGCAGAAGTGTTTTTATCTATTCGTCGTCATAATTAGAATAGGAATCACGATGTCCCGAGTTGCTTAGAGGCAAAGGACATTTGTACTTATGCACATATGTGTTCCGATTCAGGACTACAGTAGTGTTATAAGGTAAATAGTGCTTTAGCTTAGTAATCTAGCATAGTGAACTTGCGTGTGTGATCGTAGGAATAGAGTGTCGGAAGAAGGATGAGGCAGAACTTAGGCTGAGGCGAGTGATATGTAAGTGCACTCGGTATGATAGGTCTATGCTAGGATATTCTGGTATGGTTGTCTACTGGGGTGTCTGTGCCTTGCCGTTAGTTTTTCTTTCTTCTATCTAGTCGTCTGGAGTTTGATGAACTCATATGTCTTATGTCAGAGTATCGTTCTATACAGTCTGAGTACGGCCTGAGGCCTACTCTCACATAAGAATTAGTTTGAGTCAGGTTGATATCACCTGGTTATATATATATATATATTCGACAGGTTCCACGGAAAGTCACCAGACATACCCTTGAGAAGAAGAAATGGCACTTCTCGGGTGCAGAGATAAATTACCTCAAGACGATGAACTCTGTGTATAGAAATTCACTACGCTGGTGCATAGATAAATTACATCAAGACTAAGAACTCTGTGTATAGAAATTTACTACGCTGGTGCAGAGATAAATAACCTCAAGTCTAAGGACTCGGTGGATAGGAATTTACTTCTCTTGGGCAGAGCGAAATAACATAAAAGATTTTGAACTCTGTAAAAATATAAAAAGGAAAAATGAATAACCCACGAACAGTTTCCATGCATACAAGAATAGTTAATTGACTAACCGGCGACAGTGTGTCGAACATATCTAGATACAGTGGTAGACAGTGTTGATGTGCTTTCAGCCATGGATTTTATTAACTACCTGAATTGTGAGTGTATAGAATTCAAGGACTTACATTATCAGTTATCAGTTATCAGTTGGGGTATCTTCATTGCACTCTGGACATGTCCATAGGTGCTCAGATCCTCCCCCAGCATATGCATCAGCGTCCGGTGGGTAGTAGTGCCAGTTCTGTGTTGGTTGACGAGGCGCCTTGTTTTCCAGATGTACCTCTCGCGTCTGGCCGTGCCGATTCTTACTCCCAAGTCTTTCATCCTGGACAACGATGTGGAATCACTGACGTCAAAGTCCTCTGTTCTCGCCATATCTTTGAGGACGTTAATAACATCGGTACGATCCATGGGCTGGCCATCCACAGGGGGTGCGGAGCCAGCCAGTTGATCAGCTCGTTCATTTCCCTCGACTCCCGCATGTCCCGGGACGAAGATGAAGGTGACTTTACGGACAACAGACTTCCGCAGCGACTCAGTCCACTGTCTACGTACAGATCCAGCTTCGACCTTCTGAATCATGCTCATTGAATCACTTAGTACACACACGTTGGTATAATGCTGTGATTCCAGCCATATGAAAGCCTGTGTAACTGCCATAACCTCCATCGTCATGCTGCTCGTGGTCATAGAGTGGGCACCACTGGATTCTTGAACGGTTCGGCCCGCTGAACGGGCTGTAAATGCCCACGCACTTCTCTGCTGCTTTACAACAGATCCATCTGTATAGATAACAACTTCGGGACTATCTGAGTGTTCATAGATGAGCGCGTTAACCTCTGCATTGACAGCGGCAGGGTTCTGCTCTCTGCACCGTCTGTCGAGTGTGATAATGCAGGAGAAAGTGCACTTAAAAGCTGGAGGCACCGGCACCCATTCCTTGCCGGGGTTGATACTGGTAAGACTGCAGACCTGTCTGAGGACATCTTCCGCCCGACCCATCCATGATTTGCCCCTCTTTAGCCTGTCACCCTTTTCTCTGAATAAAGCGTCATGAAGAGGGTGCTGCTCATCTGCACTTATTTTTAAGTATGCACAAGCTCTCCAGATCTTGATCCCGTGTTCCATTGTCGGGAAGTCAAGGAGGTATCTCATTGCTTCTTACATTAATCCCATTATTCAGTGGTGATCAGACGGTGCAAAATTTCAAGATATTGGAATACGTCCAGAATCAGTCGGAGAGAAGCATCCCCGGGTGAGCTCAATCCAAATCTGTGTGGTGTGTTGTCGAATGGCCGTATAATGATGAGAGACGGGATGCTGAACAGAGACATAAAGAGTCCTATCTCGCATACACAATAGACTACACCACAGATTACATATACACATTTAATACACCCACCTGACATCGTTTTCTGTATTAAATATTCTAATAATTGTTTGAGGAAAGTGTTATCGGGGTATGTTCGGAAGGAATTAGAGAGAGAGAGAGAGAGAGAGAGAGAGAGAGAGAGAGAGAGAGAGAGAGAGAGAGAGAGAGATCATAACGGCACAGGAACGGAGCAATATGGGGACAACCCGTTGCCATGAAGTTGGAACCGCGACTAACTAAGTAACTAACTAACGGTGGGTATGTAGAAAAAGGTATTACAATAGTCCCAAATTGGAAAAAAAAGGATTTAAAGGTGTGTTTGTTGACTCCACTTGTTCCCCAGGGACGACAAGTGACAACCACAAAAACAATGAATCTCAACAAACCACAAATCCTTCTTTCGTTGGAATATCTTTCATAATGTCCAGGTCACAAATGAACAGCTTCTTCCTTTCAATGCAATCTTGGATTGTTGAGCCTTCCAGGAACGGTTTCACCAGCTCGTCAGTTACAGGGAATCTGTGTATTAGAAGACGGGTAGGTTTAGTTATGTTTTACAATGCAATGGTTTGTGTACACTGTGATTTTTATAACAGTGTGTCATTGCCGGAGAATATTATTGTTCTTCTTTCTTCTTTTTCACCATTAACCCCCACCCCCCTTTCCCCTTGCAGCATTAGATCTCAACCAAATCAATCCCAGCCGCCATATCCCTAGCCTTCCCACTTAGCTCCGCTTTTGTCTTCCACATATTACTCATTACTGTCTTCTGCTATTGAAGATTAAGTGGCAAGACAAGATCCCAGACACTGAAGTCTTGGAAAGAGCGTGCCTTGTCCAATATCCACACTCTACTAATGAAGAATCAGATTTGGTGGACTGGTCATTTGACTCGCATGCCAGATCACAGACTCCTTAAACGAAATTTATTTTTTTCGGTGAGCTGCGCTGAGGTGGAGAGATAATACATATAGAGACCTACAAGCACTTTGAATCAACGACTGGCAAGAGAAGGTCCACCAGAGAGACGAATGGAGACGGATTGTATCTGCAGCAAAGAACCTCAATGGCTCGGAACGCTGAAAAAGAAGAAGAAGAGCTGCGCTGTGGTAGACGTTCCCAAGACGAGCAGAGGAAACGCGTTAAAGACACTCTAAAGATCTCACTAAAAGCTTTTGGAATTCATCACGACGCTTGAGAGACTGCTGCCATAGACTGAAATTCGTGGCGTACATCAATGCGCAAGGGTGTAGTCACTTGTGAAGCAAACATGACTGAAAGAGCTGTGGGGAAAAAAAAGGCTGGACAAAAAAAAAAAAACAGCTGCAGGAGATCCTCCTCATGGAACGTCAAGTATTCTTTGCCTACATTATCAAAAAACATTTTGAGCCAAATTAGGCCTTACCAGCCATCTTAGATCTTACGGCTCCAAACATTCAACCCTACTGGATGAAATGAATGGTCATCATCACTCTGGAGGACAAACACCATTTCTGTCTTTACGTCTCTTTCCCGCGCGTTTTAGATTTGTCTATATTTCTTTATGTCTGTGGATTTCAAACAAAGGCCTTTTTAATTATACTATTCTCTCAGGTTTTCTCAGTGTTTATCCAATCCAGCGCTAGAGTCTCTTCTTCACTACCTGATTCTCTGGTATTTCTTTAGTTCTTTCCCATACGGCGGAGGAGACGGAGAAGAATAACACGTTGAAGAAAAAGATGAAGCATGAGGAGGAGGAAGCGGATGAGGAGGAGTAGTAGAAGAGGGAAGAAAAGAAAACGATAACTGTACTTGTAAATTAATTAATCAGTAACGTGGTAGAAATATGAAAAGCCCTTACTTTGCAGGGATCCCTCTAACAAGTGCAATGACAGAATTGTTCAGGCTGGCCAATCTCTGGTTCCCAAAGTAGACATCATCATTCCATTTGCTGGTGTGCTGATTGTAAACAACAAACGTTCACTATAAACCAGACTAAACAAAATTATAGGAAAAGTCACATACAGTGTAAAATAACATCGCTGCAAGTCCACCTGACACCTTATGAAGCATATTATTTTATCTTTACAATCATAATTACCATGTGCCATGGAGGGGGACTGAGACGAACATATTCCCCCACAGCTATAGCTATCTGTTTTCTGTGTCCTCTCTTTGACCCATAATATTGCAATGCACCCAGCACCCCCTTCACCTCTATGTTTTTTTCTTTGATATGGTTATCTCCCGTATAAATTTACTTTCTTTTGTGTTCAACAATTCTTGGCATTTCACAAAGAAGAGGCATCTATATAGCGGCTTCTCATTTCTTCATAATTTTATTCAAGGGCCAAGATCACGGACATTCAGAAGTATGGGTAGTATACAGTGGCGTGCAGAGGGGGGTGCGGAGGGTGCGACGGCCCCGGGCATCCAGCCGGGAGGGGGCATCCAATTAGGGAGAGGGGGCATCCAATTAGGGAGAGGGGGCAGCACAGTGTAGTCGGAGGGGAGGAGGAATCGATGAGGTAAAGAACAATTTAGGGGCATCTAACCAAGGAGTTGGCCCTGGGCATCAAAAAACCTCTGCACCCCACTGGTAGTATATAACTAAACTAAAGGGTACCCTAAATAAAGTAAAGGATCCCCTTTTTTACTCCAAGAAGCGCACTAAGTGTACGGTAAAATGAGTAAAGTAAATTAAGAACTCTTTCATGCCTTAAAGCGTGTTTGGTAAATGGTGCTAGTCGCATATTTGGATAGACCACACCGGTGGCTTTTACTTTCCAGAACATATTCTAGTGACCAATTTAGGAAGGGTCGATTTGGGAGCCCAAAGTAATTTTAACAATTGCCTTCCTCGATGGAGATCCGTACACATGACTACCGGGCCTGCAGGCAAGCGTGCTACCCACTCCGCTGCCGCGGTTCCCTGAGTGGTATATGACATTCTCAAACTCGCTCTCTGATCCATGGGCTGTGATCTATCACACAGAATGCTCTCCATCCCGTGAAATTCTGAATAAACATGAGACTAAAAGAAGAACAACAGGAGTTAGCAACAACAAAAACTAATATGTACACCATCATACGAACCTTTGGCTTGGGGAAAATGTCCTTGTAAACAGATTTAATGTCCTCAATGCTGGAGAAGTGTAGGTTGTGCTTCCAAAGTTGACACTCGATGTACGTCTTTTGAGCCGCCTGAATCCTGACTATGTCCCACTGTGGCAAGAAATCTTAAATGAGACTTAATGTTCCGTTTGTGTACATTGTAGTGTGCTTGCTTATCAACAAAATAGTCTCGTCACAGTTTCTAGTACGCAAGTAGACTAAGTCACAGCAGTTTCCAGTACGTAAGTAGACAAAGTCTCAGCACAGTTTCCAGTACGTAAGTAGACACAAGACATGTCAGACACCTTGAGGCGTATTGGGTTTATGCACCAGGTCGTATATTCTGTATAGATTAGTCGACACCAGATGAGTTTTGTGGCCATTCTCACGTCGGAAGTCTTTAATTCCCAAAATATTCTCTGATAGCAATTTTATCTGGTGCGACATGGAAGCCCAGGTCAATTATAAAACTCCGTCTCAGTGTGGATTTGAACCCTTGACCACCGGGCCGACGAGTAAGGTATAGACACTACCTACGCTAGAATGTCTCCGCCTGAGCAAAATAGAAGGACTAAAATTGTTTCACGGGACGACAAATGCGGAACTTGTGTAGAGAACTAACCACTGTCCAGAGAATAAAGAGGTGAAGAAAAGACACTGTTGCTGGATAGGATACATCTTGAAGACTTGGCAATAATGTAACCATAGAGGAGAAACATAGAGGGAGACCTCATGCATACGAAGAAGATAATTAGACACATAGATGAATAATTATTTTAATAATTATATTATAAGTTATTAATATAATAGTTTTATTATTATATTGACATATGGAGAGGACATGGAATGAGCTGCACGAGATGGCAAAAGATACGAGGCTGGGTGTGAGTAGGTTGAGAGCCTTATGCTCCTTTGGGAGACCAAAGTCAAAAAGGAGAAGAAAGAAGATGCCAAATACGGGTTTTAGAAGAAAGAGGATGCAAAATGCCCGTTTTAGACGAAAGAAGATACCAAACACGGATTTTAGAAGAAAGAAAATGCCAAATATGAGTTTTAGAAGAAATACGTTGCCAAACACGGATTATAGAGGAAAGAAGATGCCAAATATGGGTTTTGGAAGACAGAAAATGCCAAATATGGGTTTTGGAAGACATAAAATGCCAAATACGGGTATTAGAATAAAGAAGATGCCAAATACGAGTTTTAGAGGAAATAAGATACCAAACACGGGATTTAGAAGAAAGAATAGGCAAAATACGAGTTTTAGAAGAAATAAGTTGCCAAACACAGAGTTTAGAGGAAAGAAGATGCCAAATATGGGTTTTGGAAGACAGTAAAATGCCAAATACGGGTTTTAGAATAAAGAAGATGCCAAATACGGGTTTTAGAGAAAATAAGATGCCAAACACGGGTTTTAGAAGAAAGAAAATGCCAAATACGAGTTTTAGAAGAAATAAGTTGCCAAACACGGATTTTAGAGGAAAGAAGATGCTAAATATTGGTTTTAGAAGAATGAAAATGCCAAATACTGGTTTTAGAGGAAAGAAAATGCCAAATACGGGTTTTAAAGAAAAGCAGATGCCAAATACAGGTTTTAGAAGAAATAAGGCGCAACAAACGGGTTTTAAGGGAAAGAAGATGCCAAAAACGAGTTTTAGACGAAATAAGATGCCAAGTACGGGTACCTGTATAGATGTCAAATACCGGTTTTAGAAGAAATCAGATGCCAAATATGAGTTTTAGAAGAAAGCAGATGCCAAATACGCGTTTTAGAGGAAAGAAGATGCCAGATACATGTTTTAGAAGACAGAAAATGCCAAATACGGGTTTTGGAATAAAGAAGGTGCCAAATACGGGTTTTAGAGGAAAGAAGATGATAAATACGGGTTTTAGAAGAAAGGAGATGTCAAAAATGGGTTTTAGAAGAAATAAGATGCCAAATACGTGTTTTATAGGAAAGAAGATGCCAAATACGGGGTTTAGAGAAAAGAAAATGCCAAATAAGGCTTGTAGAAGAAAGAAGATGCCAAATACCGGGTTTAGAGGAAAGCAGATGCCAAATACGGGTTTTAGGAGAAAGAGGATGCCAAACACGCGTTTTAGAGGAAAGAAGATACCAAATAAGGATTTTAGAAGACAGAAAAGGAAAACACCTGTTTTAGAATAAAGAAGATGCAAAATACGGGTTTTAGAGGAAAGCAGATGCCAAATACGAGTTTTAGAATAAAGCAGATGCAACATACGGGGTTTAGAAGAAAGAGGATGCCAAAATACGCGTTTTAGAGGAAATAGATGCCAAATACGTGTTTTAGATGAAAGAAGAGGATAAATATCGGTTTTAGAAGAAAGCAGATGCCAAATACGGAATTTAGAGGAACGTGTCGTATAAGTGTCGTCCCTGGGGTGAGGGGAATCAACACCCACATTCTTTTAACCCCATATTTTGAGGGTCTTCTGGATTTCTGTCCACAACACCCCGTCAGCCCTTGGATCCCTCTCTCTCTCTTTCTCTCTTACCACTGGACCATGCCCCCTCTCATTCTTTTCCAAAACATACAACACAACTCTAGCTTCTAACAAAGGGACAAATTAATTTAATAAGGAAAAGTGTCAGGTATGTGCAAAGTGTATGTGTAGAATGTCTGTCGTATAATCTAGTGTGTATGCATAATCAGACCGAACAGCTCAGGATCAAAGTCTGCTTCATCACTGTACTGGCCACACAACCGCACCATAGATCAAGTACAAGAAAACCTCACCAAATGATGCGTCTCTCCGGCCAAATGTCGACTTCCTCCAATAGCTCTTGGATAGTCCGGATACCTGGTCACCAATAGTGGATATAGTCCAATACTGACCATGAATATGACACACACAATATAACTAATAGGTCACTAAAAGTTCTGTGATCTGATAACAGATGTACCGTAAAACAATGTTTACTGTCACTTTGAAACTAAATGTTAGTAGTTAAGGTTATAGGAATTCACCAATTAGTAAAACTCAATGTTAATTGGTAATTTTTCACAAGAATTCCCCATTTTAGAAAAAACACAATGTTAATTTTCCAAGTTTTCTATATACTACTATTGTTTCTGTTACTGGTGGTATTGTAAGTGTATGCACTTTCTGCTACTTCTTGGCAAACCTAGTGGAACCTGTTGAAGAGAGAACACACCTGGTGAGAGCAACCCGATTCCGACCTTTATTAGATGAGAGTAGGCCAACGGCCGCACTCAGATATATAAAAGAGAACTAAACGCTGTCATAATGCAGAGGAGCTCATCACATTGTTCTGAGTCATGGTAAGACAAGGAAAGACTAAAGGAAAAGTGCAGAAACCCAGTAGACACCCTACTGGAAGATCCTACCACTTTACATTTCCTTCATCCCCCCAACCATCCTCAATCTCCCTAAACATCATCCCACTACATTGTTCTTAACTCACTTAGTTAATTGATATCTCACACAAGCTATTTTAAGCAACGCGACAGCCTACTGTTGCCGATGCTCCTATAATACGTTCTCACAACGCACATTACTACACTCGATTCCTAAGAATAATCTAATTTAGGACTATCTAATTAAATTAAATACCATATATTTATTCCGGCTTGAAATTGAGACTACTAAATGACACAAAGGGAAAATGTCCGCCGATGTAAATCAACAAAAGACACTGTAGTCTCTCTCCAGACTCAAACTTGGAATATCACACACGTCCTTATTGTTTCACAACATTTGGTCAACTCCCGCCAAAGTTGTTTATCCCGACTGGTTTTAAATACTGTGCCTGAACGACGTCACAAGTCTGTCTAGACAGTAGGCGTCTAGAAGCTAATTTTTCTCTCTCCGTTTCCGACTGGATGTAAGCAACTGGTCGTCTAATCCCCTTTCATCTGGAGAATTGTCCCGGTACTTCAAAAAGTCTGGCCGGCTTGTGATCCGGAGACCTGTTTTTCCCACAACCAAAGTCTTGCCGACTTTCACCTAGACCAGTGTTTCCCAACGTGGGGCCCACGCCCCACAGGGGGGCAATTCGATTGTTAAGGGGGGCAATTCTAAATGGGAATAAATCGGCTGGATATAACAAAACGGGGAGACTTGAGACTGAAGTTAACTAAATTGGAATTTGACATAAGATTTCTTTGCAGCAAGCATCAAGCGCAAGGATCTCACTGAATTTAAATAATAAATAATTACTAATAATTAAAATAATATAGAACAATCTTTCATTAAAATTATTTTGTACTTGAATTTCAGTTCTCCATTATATGTTTTGAAAATTTACTTACTGTATTTGCTCAATAATTTCCTGGTGATTTCTTCCTAAAACCTATCATTCATGTTTCTTTATTGAACATTTCAATTTATGAATATTAAAAATAATGTATAGGGGGGGGGGGGGCATAAGAATTTTAGAAGGGCTTAGGTGGGGCATAGCACAAAAAAGGTTGGGAAACACTGACCTAGACAGTCTGTCTACCACATCAAAGAATGACGGCTGCTTGTAGACTAATGGCGCGACAGTTGTTCATCGATCGACATCTCCAAGAATTTATGCGAAAGAAAGAAGATGCCAAATATGGGTTTTAGAACACAGAACATGCCAAATACGTTTTTCAGAAGAAAGAAGATGCCAAATAGTGTTTTAGAGGGGGGGAAATGCCAAATATGGGTTTTAGAAGAAAGACTATGCCAAATACATATTTTAGAGAGAAGAAGATGCCATATACAGGTTTTAGAGGAAAGGAGATGCCAAATGTGGGTTTTAGAGGAAAGGAGATGCCAAATACGGGTTTTAGAAGAAAGAAGATGCCAAATACGAGTTTTAGAAGAAAGAAGATTACAAATACGGATTTTCACAGAGCGCTTTGTTTATTCAAGAGATTATTTTGTATTTACAATGTTGAAATAATAGTCTATTTTGTGTTAGTCATCACCACCATCATGTGCCATGCCGATAAGCTTTGGCGATCATGTTTCGCCATTTCCTACAATTACCAGAATGGTTGATCAGCCCCGTGTTCTGGTTGCAACCATATCACGTGGCCAAGCCATCCGGGTATTTACTTCTCTGCCTTCCCCTTGTTCTTTTCCCCCTCAATCTAGCCAGTTTTCGCAAGTTTTCTAATTTATTTCTTCTCATAAGGAGTCCAAAATGATTGTGACTGTCTACGTATAATTTCTCTAATTAGTTTGCGGTTTTCATTTGTTTATTGTAGGACTTGGTCACTAGTTTTTCTGTCTCTTCGTTGTTTTGTGTGTGTGTGTGTGTGTGTGGTTTTTTTTTTTTGTATTTGTGTTAGTGGCATGCGATATATTTAGGCCAAAATATATGGTGAAATACTAGAAAAAAAGAGTAAAGTTTATTTAAACAAACACAAACCAGGTGTAAAACAAACAAGCAAAATATGTAACATCTGGTATAAAACTCACAAACAGAATAGGATATATTTAGGTAAACACAAAGCTGCTGCAAAACAAATCAGCAGAACACGATAAATTTCGGTAGACACAAAACTGGTGTAATGCTAACAAACATAACGCGTAATAAAAAAAACTATCAAACTTAACACTCAATTACTGGTGTAAAACTAACAAACATAATACTTAATTACTGGTCTAAAACTAACAGACATAACACATTAATAACTGATGTTAAACTAACAAAAATAACACTTAAATAACTGGTTAATACCGGCTTCGTGGCTTAGAGGTTATGACTTTTCTCCGTAATCTCGTATACTCTCGTCAGGTAACGTGATGACGGTTCAAATCAGCAGTGGTTCGAATCTCATCGGTAACTTACGGGGTATGTGAGCCGGCCGCTCAGAAAGCAATGGCAAACTACTGAGCGTAATCTTGCCAAGAGATCAACATACAGCTGAAAGATGCTGGTGTTGACAGCTAAGTCCTGTAAAGGATATGCTAAAAAAAAAAAAAAAAAAAAAAAAAAAAACAACTGGTTAATACTAACAAACATAACAATTACTGGTGTAAAACCTACAAACATTACACTTAATTACTGGTGTAATACTAACGAACATAACAATTATTAGTGTAAAAACAATGACACTTAAATAACTGGTGTAACACTAACAAACATAAAAATTAAACAATTGATGTAAAACTAACAGACATAAAACTTAAATAACTGATGTAACACTAACAGACTTATATACACACTTACATAACTGGTGTAACACTAACAAACATAAAACTTAAACAATTGATGTAACACTAACAAACATAAAACTTAAACAATTGATGTAACACTAATAAACATAAAACTTAAACAATTGATGTAAAACTAGCACACATAACACTTAAATAACTGGTGTAACACTAACAGAAATAACATTTAAATAACTGGTGTACAACTAACCATTATTAAACTTTAATAACTGGTGTTTAAAAAAAAAAAAACAGACATAAAATTTAAATAACCGGCGTAAATATAACAAACATAACGTTTAAAAAAAAAAACACTGGTGTAAAACTAACAAACACAATACTTAAACAACTGGTGTATACAAATGTGTGTTTTTTCCATTACCCCGTAGCTGAATGAAAACGTCTCATCAAAGGGAAGCGACTTCACCTGTTGAAGCACAAAACATACTGACATGGATTATACATAACAATATATACAATTGGGAGAAAGTGAACAAAGACAGGTGTATGTATGGAATGGCAGGTCATTATATCATGCTTGCAAAATGTGGAGAAGCATGATCTCCCACGCAAGTCGGCAAGGCATTTGTGGTGATGAAGATGGGACTTGCACTGTGGCTTAGGGGTTAGTGAGACGCTCAGGTCATAGTTCCCAGTCATGCCGTGTCGAGGCTTCGAAATCAACTGTGCAAGATTTGAAAGCACACCGCTTTGCGTTGATTGCAATCGTATGTGTCGTCGATCGTTCAGAAAGCAATGGCAAACTGCTGAATTAACAATGCCTGGTAAATCGCAAACAGCCAATAAATGATGGAGTTGATTGCATAGTCGTTTAGAGAACTTGCAACTAACTGTAAGATGGGTGACGGGAGGGGGGGGGGGTGCAGACGGGATAAATTACAATTGTTTAACACAGAAGAGCCACCGTGAAACTTGTCTGTAGAGGACTTGCAACTAAGATGGGGGGGGGGGGGGAATAGACGGAATAAATTATAATTGTTTAACACAGAAGAGCCACAGAAACGCTTGTCTGCCTGCCCAGTGGTCATGGTTTCGTATCCGCATCATGATGAGTTTTTATAACTCACTTGGGTATGATCACTGCCAAGGGGGAAAGCAATAGCAGACATACTGAAGTATAGATAGAAGCCGAAGAAAACTACAACAGAATTCGAAATTCTGGAGGAAGACTGCTCAGGGAGCACATATTTGCACAGACAAACAGCTGGGTGATGGCAAACACGTTTTTTTTTTAAAAACAGAAATGCGAACCTACTATTTCACCATAAGACATAAACAAGTCAGTAAAAAGATATTCCAGTATACCAGGCACTGGAATTCCACAATATGTGTTATTTTGCGTCACTCGAGGTGGGTGTAGATGTGTGAGTTTGTGCGTATGCGTGCGCAGGTGTTTATAATGTGTGTCGTAGTAATCCTTTATTACTTTAGTGTCGTCCTTGGAGTGAGGGGAAACAACACCCACATTTTTATTAACCCACTATTATTGTCCTAGAGAAACCACCAGACTCCGTCCACAAAACTCCGTCAGTCTGCAGGCACCTCTTTCTTACTCTCACTCACCCCTAGATCATGCCTCCTCTCACTCTTCCCCAACACAACATACTCAACAACTCTAGCTTCAACAAATAAATGCAAAATAATTTATTAAAACAGAGAGTATGTGTGTGAGAAGTGTGTGTGTGTGTGTGTGTGTGTGTGTGTGTGTGTGTGTGTAATGTGTAGAATGTACGCCGTTCTAGTGTGTCTGTAGATTCAGAGCAGCAGATCAGGAGACAACTCAGATGATCATCAGAGCAAGGGTACGCCACAGCATGATAGCTTAGTACGTGAGCACCTCACCCGTTGATGCGTCTCTTCTTCTAGACGTTGACTTTCTCCGGGATCCACTGGGTCGACTAGATGCATGATCCACCAATAATAGTTATTGTATAACCTTAATCATGTACCTGTCACTCACTGTAAAGACTAAGGTCCCTATAACTCAAATAAGTACGGATCGCTGTACCGTGAAAACTAGGTTTCAATGTCACAGGTCTCACGTTTGTTCTAATCCATTTTCATAGATTGTCACACACAAACGGTTCTTAAGTACTTCTTCACTGTACTAAATTATTCCACGAGAACTTCATGTTCAAATATCTTTCTCTAGTCTCTAATGTTCAGTGGTATGTGGTGAAGAAACGAGTATCACCCGACCTGGGTGCATCCCTATTGTAAAAGATTCGTTTATAATGTTTCTCTCACTTGAGCCCGGTTCGTATGAACCCTCTGGATCCTAGGCCCAGCATAAACAGTGCTGACTGTACTTTCTTCTGGGTATTTATTCATCTTATAAAATAAAGTGAATGTTCATTTGATGTTCTTCTTAAAGAGAGTTGACCTCCATCAAACCCAGAGTAGAGTTTCCTCATAGACGTAGGGGAACCTGTCAGAGAAAGAGACTACATCTGGTGAAGGCCGCCTGATACTTATCCCTACTAGCTGAATGTAGGCCTACTGCCTTGCTCAGAGATTTCTTAGTGAACTAAACTCTGTCAAGGATCAGAGTTGCTCATCAATTCAATCTGAATCAGGTTATGACAAGGAAAGACCAATAACCAGAGTGCAGAACCCCAGTGGACACCCCACTGAAAGATCCCACTATTGGATGCTTCCCCCATCTCCCAACCCATTCTTAAATCTCTCCAATTATCACCCAGCTACACTATTCTCCCTAGCAGAGCTAATTCTCACTTCACTACACTATTCTCAACTAACAGAGCTAATCATCACTTCCCTACTCTAGCTAGTTTTACCAAGGCTACTGCCCATATTTATTAGGTCTAAATATACTATCAATAATATCTTATGCAATACCGCATTACGCTTGGATGGCATCTACAACTTGCCATTAAGACATATGTTATCTAATGTTAATTAAATCTAACACAATAGATGCTATCCGAATTTCCCAACAGCGGTAACAAGACATGTCAATCCTGGTCAACATGCTGGACTACACTAATGCACACAAGTCTTGTTTTTGGCAAAGAGCCGGGAGTGTTAAAGTGAAGTCTCTGATGTCACGCAGGTGTCCCCAAGGGCACTAACTATTTCCAGAAATCTTATCTCCCTTTTGTTTAATCAATGCAAGAGTTGCCTTTCCTTGTTATGACAACCAACACAGGCCCGCGTGTCACAACCACATGTCTACAATTTTCCGACTTGTTTTTCTGTACTGGTTAAAAACAATTGTGGCCTTGAAAACATGCCGTGAATCAGACTGTCTGTATTATCATCATCTGGTTAATCCACAGTGATTTCATGACATAGGCCCCCTCTTAAGAGAGTAGTCCATCTCACTCTTCTCCACTGCGAGTTCAATCCAGACGATTCATTCCTCTTCTTCAGGAGCTGGGTGTCTTGTCAAGAAGTCCGCTCCAACATTTTCTTTCCCAGGAACATACTCCACTGTGAAATTGTAAGGTTGAAGTAACAACGACCACCGCATCAAACCGGCGTTGAGCTTCTGAGAAGTATCCAGGAACATCAGGGGCTGATGATCCGACTGGACCCGAAACTGAACTCCATACAAATAGGGCTGGAATTTTTGCGCGGCCCATACGAGAGACAAGCATTCTCTCTCGACGGTCGAATAATTCCTCTCAGCCTGGAGAAGTTTCTTGCTTGCGTATGCCACAGGTTTCAAAACCGAAGCATCGTCTTTTCTCTCCTGTAACAAAGCTGCCCCAATCCCAATCCCACTCGCATCCGTTCTCAACACAAATGGTTTGGAAAGGTCAGGGAGCTGTAACACAGGTTTGCTGACCAAGGCCTCCTTTAACTGACTATAGGCAGTCTCACATTCTGGTGTCCAGATGATTTGGTCCGGGAATCCTTTTTTTTTAAGCTTTCCGTCAATAGAGCTCCCATTTCAGTAAAATGTGGGATAAATTTTTGGTAAAACCCACATAATGAGAGAAAGGATCTCACATCCTTCTTCGATTTTGGCCTTGGTGCATTTCTGATTTTTTCTAGGTTCTTCTGCTCTGGGACAATTTGTCCTGGAGTAATGGTGTGACCTAGAAATTCCAGAGTCTGGTAACCAATCATGCACTTGGTTGGGCGAGTGGTAAGCCCTACTTCCTTGAGTCTATTAAACACTCTCTCCAAGGATTGCAAATGGTCATCCAAGCTGTCACTGGAAATCAATATATCATCCATGAATGATACAATGGACGGATCCTGTAAGGGATCTATTAAAGTCCTCATCATGCGCGTAAACACACTAGGTGCATTGCTGAGTCCAAAGGGCATAACCTTGAATTCGTAGTGTCCACTGGGTGTACTGAAAGCCAACAGTGGTCGAATCTCCGGTTTGACTGGTATCTGATAGTACCCCCGACTCAGATCCACCTTTGAAAAGTAGCAAGCCTTATGGAGCCTAGCGAATAACTGCGTTGGATTCGGCAAAGGTTCCACCTGAAATTGTGTATGACTGTTCATAAGTCGGTAATCTACACACAACCGGTGTTCTCCACTTGGTTTGCGTAACAAAACTACGCCCTATGGGGATGTGGAAGGTGCAATCACGTCATCCTCCAACAGTTTCTGTATTTCCTCCTCCATGGCCTTTTCTTTAGAGAATGACACTGGGTACACCTTTTGGCGAACAGGCTCCTGTGTGGTCAAAGTCATCTCGAACTCAACCAACCTCGTTCGTCCTGGTTTATCAGTCAGTATCTCCTTGTGAGACTTGAGAACCTGGGTTATCTTTTTTCCTCTCCTGGGAGGTCAGATCAGGGTTCACTTGCACATCCCTATAGGTGTCCTGGTGTACCAAGCAATATTCCCTGCCCTCGTTGGTTCCCACTTTAGTCTCCACTGCAACTGCCATTGCCATGAGGTGAGCTGCTTTGTCTCCGGGTCTCTCCTCGTATTTCCTCAGGAGATTGATATGGAAAATCTTCGACTTTCCCCGGATCCGGATCTGATAGTTGGTTCTGGATATCACCTTTTCCACGGGAAATGGTCCTTGCCAACCTATCTCCAGTTTGTTGTTTCCCGTTGGGAGTAGCAACAAAACTTTGTCTCCCACCTCTAGAGATCTGTCTTTAGACCTACGGTTGTAATAAGCCGCATGTCTTTTTCTGGCCTTTTTCAAGTTTTGATTCGCCAGAGTCCATCCCTTGTGGAGTTTTTCTTTCAGTTCCTCCACGCATTTATAAGAAGCGATCACTTCATCTGACGTCCCCTCTTCAGTCCAACTCCTCAACATGGCTTCCAGCGGTCCTTTGATTGGACGACCAAATAGCAACGTAGCGGGTGGTAGTCCTGTTGAGCCATGAGGAACTTCCCGATAGGCAAAGAGTGCTGCTGGGATATATTCATCCCACCTATCAGGTTTTTCCTGTGCCAGTTTCCTGAGCATTGTCATCAACGTGCCGTTGAAACGCTCTACTTGTCCATTGGCTTGAGGGTGGTAAGGGCTGGTATGTATGTGGTTAGAGTGGAACACCCTAAATACCTCCTCCATGAGTTTTCCACAAAACTGGGACCCATTGTCCGTCAGAATTTGATCAGGGAAGCCTAATCTGGTAGAGGCCTCCATCAGTGCGTCCGCCACTCGTTTCGAGTCAATCGTGGTTAACGGTATGGCTTCACCCCACATTGTACAGCAATCCACCATTGTGAGTATATACATGTTCCTCTTCCTAGTCCTAGGAAGTGGACCCACGATATCGATGGCTACCCTCTTGAAAGGAGAGTTCATGATGGGCATCTCACCCAAGACCACCGGTGCTGTCTAGTATTTCGGTGTCACCTTCTGGCACTCAGGGCATGACTTCACATACCGACGCACATCCTCTGTCATTCCCGGCCAATAGTAATGGCAGGAAATTCGCTGCATGGTGGCGGCAATACCCATATGCCCACTAAATGAGATGGTATGCCCCATATGAAGAATCTGAGACCGGTGAGCTTTCGGGACCACCAACTGACCGTACAGGTTGTCTCCCCTTCCGGCTCTCCTGTAGAGTATCCTATTCTTCATGTAGTACTGCCCCCGTTTGGGTGGATCAGCACTTTTCTGCAGCTTTTTGTAGCAAGGACTAGAGTAGCATCCTCACTCTGGGCAGTTCGTAGCTCCCCCGACAGTGGGTTAGTCACAATTTCTTCTGCCTCTTCCGTTCTCGTCTGAGAGCGAGTCTGTATTGCTCCCTTATGGATTGGCTTCCTGGGCATTCCCAGAAAGACATACCGGCAACCGAGGATTACTGGAAAAATGGGATCGGTCAATACAGCGGCCCTAATTGTGCCGGTGACATACCTTGACCGAATCTCCACGTTAGCAATGGGCAACTTCATGGCCACAGCGCTCTTCTGTGCAGGCTGTATCTCCATGGTCTCACCTGTGAATTGTTCTGGGTGTACCAGATCCGCAGAAATCACGGCCTCCCCGTCCAGTCCTGTGTCGTACAAACACTCCACTTGACGACCGTTAACTTCTATCAATTCCACTACAGGTGGTTTTTCCTGGTATGGAGTCTCTTCCTCGGCCTCGACCTGTTCGGTGGGCTCCACCTTAGGTTCCACTGGGCACACGACGAAATGAGAGTCTCCTGACTTTCCCCTGCAGTCAATAGCATTGTGCGTGTTTGACTTGCAGTTTTTGCACCATTTCCCTGTCCTAGATTTTCTAGTGCCAGACTTGAGTGAGCTCTCCTGGTGGCGAGCTTCCTTGTTGACCTTGGCATTTTCCGTGACAGCCTCCTTGGACGTCACTTAACATGCTGCGATGTGAGGGCTCTTAGCCTTCGATTTGCAGTCCCTCGTATTGTGAGAGGGTGTCTTACAAATTGAACACCACTTCTCCGACCACTGTCGTTTTGGTGTAGAGCTCGAAGAGCTCTTGCTTCCCTCCTTCGTCTTCTCTGAACTATCCTCTGAAGTTTTTACATAAGGTTCCCCCTTTTTTGGTTCCTGAGTTTTTGGCTTTCTTCCTGTCCTGTTTCTCCTGACTTTTGGTGTTGGTGGAAAGGTTTTCCCCTGCCTCCCCATGTACCTCGACGAACCGTTCTGCTAATTTTGTCACGAGGTCAATACGTTCCGCTCCTTGTTCTCCCAGGAATGTCCTGAGAGGTTTCGACATTTGCTTCTTCAGCTGGTCGACCACCATGAGCTCTTCCAGACTCTCATAGTCATGTGCGAACCCAACCAAATCCATCCACTTATGGAGATAAGATTTTAGACACAAACTGTAGGCGGCAAACAACTCCCCCGGTTCTCGTTTCGCTGCTCGAACTTTTTTCCGGTAGGTATGTGACGTAACCTCGAATCGTTTCAGCAGAGCCGTCTTCAATTCGTCATAATTGTTCTCATGTCCTGGTGGCAGGCGAGAATAAACCTCGTAACCGGTCCCGCGTAATCCCTGGGATAGCTTGAGATTCCATTTGTTACGCTCCAGATCCTTAGCAACGGACATGGCCTCGAAGCGTTGAAGGTACTGGTCAATCTTCTCTTTGTCCTCCTCGTAGATCGCTAGAGGGAACTTCATAGCATGGTAGCTATGTCCACCTACTGGTGCTGAGCCAGGGAGCGAGGAACCTCCCCCTGCTCCCTCAGTTTCTCCACTAGATTGTCTCTTAAGCTCGAGTTCCCGCATTCGGTACTCGTGCTCCCTTTTCTGAGCTTCTTGTTTAGCTTCCAATCTCTTAGCAGCCTGCTCCGCCTCAAGATTCTTAGCCGCTTGCTCAGCTTCCATTTTCTTAGTTGCCTGCTAAGCTTCCAGTTTCTTAGCTGCCTGCTCAGCTTCTAATTTCCTAGCTGCCTGCTCAGCTTCTAGTTCCATCCTTCTAGTGGCTTGCTCAGCCTCTATTCTCTTAGTTTCTAACTCAATCTTTCTCAATTCCAGCTCGGCCTTTCGATCATCCCTTTCTGCTTGACGAAGCTCCCTCTCCACTTCCTGTACGTAATATGTCAGTGCAGAACCTTAAAAACCCATTTCTTCCCCTTTTGCCCTTAGTTCTGCCGTGGTTAGTTTAGGAGTGGCCATATTTCAGAGAGGTAAGTCAGCAGGTTAAGTGTAATTTAACTCCAAACCAATATATATATATATTTATATATATATATATATATATATATATATATATATATATATATATATATATATATATATATATATATATATATATATGAACAAGTACAATAAATCTATATATTTAATAACACACAGCACAACACAACACAATCACTCAGTGACAAGAGTAGAATCAGGACCAGAGACCTATGCAGACGTGTGAAGTGTGAACAGGTAAGATATGTGTCTTAACCCCTATCAACATTCACTCTAGCTGGATTCTCTCTAATATGATCTCCGTCCTGTAACTAAGGATCCCGTGTCAAAAGACCCCGTTGTCAGGAGATCCTGCTATCAGCAGACCCCGTCTACAAGAGATCCCTCTGTCACAAGACCCCGTTTACGAAAGATCCTGCTGTCCAAGGATCCCGTTTACGAGAGATCCCGCTGTCCAAAGATCATGTTTACGAACCCCCAATAAATGTCGTAAGAATCCTTTATTACTTTAGTGTCGTCCTTGGAGTGAGGGGAAACAACACCCACATTTTTATTAACCCACTATTATTGTCCTAGAGAAACCACCAGACTCCGTCCACAAAACTCCGTCAGTCTGCAGGCACCTCTTTCTTACTCTCACTCACCCCTAGATCATGCCTCCTCTCACTCTTCCCCAACACAACATACTCAACAACTCTAGCTTCAACAAATAAATACAAAATAATTTATTAAAACAGCGAGTATGTGTGTGAGAAGTGTGTGTGTGTGTGTGTGTGTGTGTGTGTGTGTAATGTGTAGAATGTACGTCGTTCTAGTGTGTCTGTAGATTCAGAGCAGCAGATCAGGAGACAAGTCAGATGATCATCATAGCAAGGGTACGCCACAGCATGATAGCTTAGTACGTGAGCACCTCACCCGTTGATGCGTCTCTTCTTCCAGACGTTGACTTTCTCCGGGATCCACTGGGTCGACTAGATGCATGATCCACCAAGAATAGTTATTGTATAACCTTAATCATGGACCTGTCTCTCACTGTAAAGACTAAGGTCCCTATAATTCAAATAAGTAAGGATCGCGGTACCGTGAAAACTAGGTTTCAATGTCACAGGTCTCACATTTGTTCTAATCCATTTTCATAGATTGTCACACACAGACGGTTCTTAAGTACTTCTTCACTGTACTAAATTATTCCACGAGAACTTCATGTTCAAATGTCTTTCTCTAGACTCTAATGTTCAGTGGTATGTGGTGAAGAAACGAGTATCACCCGACCTGGGTGCATCCCTATTGTAAAAGATTCGTTTATAATGTTTCTCTCACTTGAGCCCGGTTCCTATGAACCCTCTGGATCCTAGTCCCAGCATAAACAGTGCTGACTGTACTTTCTTCTGGGTATTTATTCATCTTATAAAATAAAGTGAATGTTCATTTGATGTTCTTCTTAAAGAGAGTTGACCTCCATCAAACCCAGGGTAGAGTTTTCTCATAGACGTAGGGGAGCCTGTCAGAGAAAGAGACTACATCTGGTAAAGGCCGCCTGATACTTATCCCTACTAGCTGAAAGTAGGCCTACTGCCTTGCTCAGAGATTTCTTAGTGAACTAAACTCTGTCAAGGATCAGAGTTGCTCATCAATTCAATCTCAATCAGGTTATGACAAGGAAAGACCAATAACCATAGTGCAGAATCCCAGTGGGCACCCCACTGAAAGATCCCACTATTGGATGCTTCCCCCATCTCCCAACCCATTCTTAAATCTCTCCAATTATCACCCCGCTACACTATTCTCCCTAGCAGAGCTAATTCTCACTTCACTACTCTATTCTCAACTAACAGAGCTAATCATCACTTCCCTACTCTAGCTAGTTTTACCAAGGCTACTGCCTATATTTATTAGGTCTAAATATACTATCAATAATACCTTATGCAATTCCGCATCACTCCTGGATGGCATCTACAACTTGCCATTAAGACATATGTTATTTAATGTTAATTAAATCTAACACAATAGATGCTCTCCGAATTTCCCAACAGCGGTAAGAAAACATGTCAATCCTAGTCAACTTTCTGGACTACACTAATGCACACAAGTCTTGTTTTTGGCAAAGAGCCGGGAGTGTTAAAGTGAAGTCTTTGATGTCACGCAGGTGTCCCCAAGGGCACTAATTATTTCCAGAAATCTTATCTCCCTTTTATTTAATCAATGCAAGAGTTGTCTTTCCTTGTTATGACAACCAACACAGGCCTCCGTGTCACAACCACATGTCTACAATTTTCCTACTTGTTTTTCTGTACTGGTTAAAAACAATTGTGGCCTTGAAAACATGCCGTGAATCAGACAGTCTGTATTATCATCATCTGGTTAATCCACAGTGATTTCATTACAATGTGTAAAGAATATGCTTAGCAAGGTGGAGAAAGGAATGTTTCGTGTGGAATTGCTCTCGTCGTTTCAGAGGTCACAGATTGTGAGAATTGTATGGATATTTTGCCCTGGTCATGCGGGTGTACGGGGTAATGAACAGGCTGATAGGCTAGCAGGGAATGCACCTGTTGGTGGTATATTGCCTATGGAAACAAGGGGGAGGTGGTCGTGCGCTTGCGGGACCAGGTAGAGAAGGCGATGGAACAGATTGAGAACTCATATGTGGAAAGAATGAGATTGCGGGGGATCGGCAGGAGTTCTGGAATAATCTCAAAACTGAGAGGGAAGACAAGGAGAACTTTTAATCAGATAGCGGTGGGAACGATTAGTAGTATGACTCTTCGCTGGCTGTTGAACGAGGGGACTGAGCACGTATGGGAATGTCCTGAGTGCAGTGATGTCGGTTCTTAACTCAACTCAGCTAAACTCAAATCTGCAACAGACATAAGATCATACAATCCGACCGGGTGACAAGGAAACCTGAATAGAAGTTAACTGTCCAGTACTCTTATACTTCGAGATAATCTCTATAATAAATCATTTGAATGGCGCTAGCAAATCAGTCTCTTTAAGTACGTAATTGAAACGTGCAGACTCAGACATCGTGTAGTATTAGTAAAGCACAATGATAAGCTATTTGCAATTACTGCTTGATCTTCTGATGACCATCATTCACATCTACCTACTTAATCACATATATATATATATATATATATATATATATATATATATATATATATATATATATATATATGTGTGTGTGTGTGTGTGTGTGTGTGTGTGTGTGTTTGTGTGGGTGTGTGTGTGTGTCAAAATTATAGAGCTGGTAAAATGACAGATTGGTTAGCTGTAGCAAATAATCTATAGAGATAAAAAGAGAGTACTGCAGGCATGTGACACAGAAAGAATTTTTAAACAAGTTGAAATGCCTGGACTCAGATTAAATGGAAGAATCATAAACACTCTTAGATATGCTGACGATACCGTGTTACTAGCATAAAGCGAGCAAGAGTTGCAAGACCTAGTGGGAGAAGTAAACAGGCACGGTGCCGAATGTGGCTTAAATATTAACAAAAACAAAAACTATGATAATTAGCAGTGAAAAGGAAAGGTCATCAATGAACATCACAGTAAACAGGCAGATACTAGAACAAGTAACAAGTTTCTCTTATCTTGGACATATAATAACAGATGATGACAGAAGTGAAATGGAAATCAAAAAGAGAATAGTAATGGCCAAAAATGCTTTCAACGGCATGAAATCAGTATTAACATCTAGAGAGATTAATAATGCATTAAAAATGAGAATTTTCAAATGCTACGTATATTCAATGCTACTGTATGGCTCGGAAGCCTGGACATTGAACAAGCAACTAGAAAGTCGCATAGAAGCCCTGGAGATGTGGATATACAGACGAATAGGTCGTATTTCATGGAAACAAAAACAATCAAATGCAGAGGTCCTAGAAAAACTGGGAATGAAGAGAGAGTTGATGAAAGAAATAAAGAGGAGACAAGTGAAATATTTTGGTCACGTTAAAAGACATGACACTCTTATAAAAACCATACTGGCAGGCAAGGTTGAGGGCAAGCGAGCAAGAGGTAGACAAAGATACAAGTGGGAGGATAACATCAAGAGATGGACGAACATCAGCCTGACAGAATGTACAGTCAAGGCAAGAGACAGACAGTGTTGGAGATCCATTTCAGCTAACCTTCATTGTGGAGACGGCACCTGATTGATTGATTGAGCAAATAATGGTGTAAAGAAGGACACTTTGCGATTTACCTAAACAAAACGTCACAGAGAGAAAAATACCAGAAAATAAAACAACTTAAACATTTTTAAAAAAAAATTAATTGCATGTCCTTCACAGGACGCAGCAGTCAACCCCAACACTTTGGCTGTTCGTGATTCCTGTGCACATTTTACGTTCAGTAGTTTGCCATTGCTTTCTGACCGACCTGCACCTATACCTTTTTTCGAAAAAAATCAGCACCACTGTGTTTCGAACCCGTTATACGAGATTACTAATCGCGTCCGTAATCCCGTATTCATAAAACAGAAAATAAAAACTGACATAAAATACAAGACCTACTGTGGTACTAAAAATATGTATTTGCTTCAAGACGACGCGCTATCTTACAAAGCACGGCGTATGCAACCAACTGCCAGAGAATTTGAATATTAAGATTCTTTCACACCCACACTACCTTCCAGATTTTCCTCGACGACACGTTTTTCACCCACATCTTAAAACACATCCCAAAGGAAATCATTTTTACAGTGATGAAGAAGTCATACTTGTATGTGTTAACAGGTTTAACGCTATGCACTCCGGAGTTCTGTTATGACAATTTTCTCAAGGTCAAGCAGAGATCGTTTAAGTGTATCAATTCAAATTATGGATATGTTGAAAAAGATAACAAACAATATACACAATTTACAGTTTTCTATGACATGTCCTTCAAATGAACGACGTTAATATAGACAGATGAGTAGATGATCCTTACAAGAAAAGACATACATGTTGTTATATAGATGAAAAGGCATACGGATTATAATACGTATAATTTTACCCCTTACCTGCACTGGACCATCTGGTATTTTCTGTGCTAGTTGATACACAGCCCTCTTTTCTTCCAGGGTTTGACGCCTCTGGTCAGCATACTCGTCATCCTGGGGCAGCGATGTGTCCAGGAGCTTGATGTTATATCGGACATTTGGATTGATCCACCGGAAAATCGGAAAGACGAATCGCTCGTTGGAATATTTGTTTTCTACTTCAATTTTATCCACAAACCAGTCGCTGGATAAGCCACAGTTGTCCTTCCATAACTGGATTCTTGATATGCTAATTGGACTATGTAAAGCTGACATCTCCTTTGGTGACACCGTGAATGTGTCTAACTGCCCGCGCTCAAACTCATTCCTTAAAAAATTATCCAATTTGATCTCAGAGGAGCCAATGTTGTTGGCATCGTAAAGGATGATCCGAACAGTGGCATTAGTCCCTGCACATTGCCTGTCTCCAGTGTAGACGTGAATGAGTATTCCGCTCGCCATCCTGGACATTAATTAATAATGTGAAACTGCTGGTGGGAAAAGATCAAACAGTCAAATCTATAAGTGCATTTACTCAAGAAAATTTGCACAAAGATTATGTCAATGTAATACAACAGAAAAAAGTCAGTTGTTACTGACACTCAGAGCTGGAAGGAAGAAAAGCACGTTACAGGCCGTAAAACAGTATAACAATATGAAAGTCATCAGGATTTTTGTTTCCTTCAGTGAGTCGATGTCGTCTGGATTGTTGGTTTCAAATCCTGGAATGCCTATATTTTTGCATCTGATTTTGGTGTCTACTGTATCTTTGAGCACGAACATGTTGTTGTTTTAATATTGTTTACACTATAAGGAACTAAAACATTTGTCAAACTATAAATTCCATTCAACTGCTAAATATCCTCTGCCGGTTATGACATCTTCTTTCAATAGTCAACGTCGTGTGTCAATGGTGATCATGTCTATCGACACCCTGCTGTCTCTTGTACGTCCAGTCATTTCTAATCCCGATGTTCCTCCATGTCATACTGTCAAATTGTCCGGCATATTCTCTCTCGGTTTCGCCTTGCCATCCCTCCCGTTGTCACGACCTATTCCAGCTAACCCCCACTCATAATAGGCCTAAAGAATGAGGACTATCGTCTTCAGATGCGAGTAACGAGCTTTCTTTGTGAGTTCACTTCTTTCAAGATATCTTCATTACTCAAATTATTTGTCCACAATGTTCTCCAAATTTTTCTATAAAACTTTATCTCCACAGCGTCTATATAATTGCTCACTAGTCTGCTAATTGTTCACAGTTCTCTTCCATACATGAGGATAGGCTTAATATAGCTTTTCTCATCTCGCTTGGCAATATTATATTGTAGATAATATTCCGTATCTTGTAAAATAATTCTTTTGTTTAGGCTATTCTTCAATTTAACCACTTTTATTTATCTTCCATCTGCTGTTATTAAAGTACTCAAATACTTAAATATATTGACCTGTTTCAGGCCAATTCCATTCACTTTGATGTTGAAACTGGGAATCATGTTTTTCCTTTGCAATAGCCATTACTTTTGTTTTTCTGTTATTCAGACTAATCGTTACCCATTGCTCAACTACTGTTAAATTCTTTTCATCTGGTCAACAACAACAACAAAAACACAGACGTTTCGTATATTTTATTCGCGAATAATAAAAGAATACTAAAATATACAGAAGCGTATGTGTTTAAAACCATTCTGCGGACAGACAGACTTAGTAGTGAATCTTCAATTATATCTATCATTTCATAGCATTAATGTCAGCAATCACAACCTTGTCATTATCTTACTACATGATGTTTACATTATGCTCACCAACAGGTATTCCTGGCATGTGTTGTATAGACTTAATATTAAATTACTGCACAAATTGAACCGCTTGTGTGAAATTAAACAAATATAACATCTTTTTTAATACGCTGAAAAACTTCCAATTAGTTGTCAATTATTATGGCTGCCTTTTATTGCTATTTTATGTTCCTTTATCCTCATGACTTAAAGAGGAATGTTAACATTTTCAAATATTCTAATTATGTTTCACTATTTATAGTTATCAAATGCTTTAGTGTAGCCAACAAAGCACAACTATAGATCTCTGGAAATTCAATCCTTTTTTGTCTATTAATTTTTCGAGATATTGTGGCGTTCTTTGTGCCCTTACTTTCTATAAATCCGTACTACTCATCTCCAACTTTGGATTTGCAAAAGCATTATCGACAACACTCACTATCTACAGTAAGCAACCAAATATACAGGTGGAAAGAATGGTCTGCACAAAGACCAGAGGGAATAAACATATGATTTCAATTCCACCAGCAAGAAGAAACCACCACTGTCAAGAATACAACGGCGGAGGAGAATCCACTTGTCACCACAGATAAGCTAGAGTCGCAAACAGAAGCCATACCGCAGCAGCTAATTGAAATTACCACAGCCGCAACAATAGAGAAAAACTAGCGAACAAGGAACGACAAACAACAATGATGAGCTTGAACCCCTGCCAAGAATCAAAATAGTCAACGCTACCAGCAATACCGCTGGGGAAAACAAAAAGCAGAAGAAGCCACGAGAATAGCCAAAGAAAAGAGAAGCCAGCAACTCAGTTATACCAACAGACAAATATATAGTCTTTATATGGGACACCGTGTATGTGTCTAACCGACCGAGCTCAAAATTATTCCTTAAACAATTGTTCTTGTTGGTCTCAGGGGAGCCGGTGTTGTTGGCATCGTAAAGGGTGGTCATGGGCAAGAGAAGTAACCCTTCTGTGGAACACCCAACTATGGTGTAGTGTCTATATATTACAGAACCGGCAGGTCGAATAGGATACTAGCAGTCATCGCTAACATAGTGCATCAACGTCGAAGCCAGCACCCATCGACCTGAGAGGAGACGGGTGGTAAAACACACCAAACCGAACCTGACCAACGAACAAATACAAGTGCAGCTGCAGCCAGAAAATCGCCACATCAAATTCATCAAGGTAGAATGACTATTGACGATAAATAACAGCCCGATGCCAATTGCGGTAATAACGGCGAAAGAACAAGACAAGACAAACATCGGGATATATGGCAAGAAACCACAGCAGTCAGAATATTATATTGCAAATAACTACAATGCTCATGATGCCAGAAAACCTGGCACACTAAGACCTATTGTCGCAGCAAGACTCAAACGTTCCGATAGTGGAAAAAGGCAACTCCAAGTTCAGACAGCAGAGCTGAAGGAACACACGAACGAGATCCTGCAGGCAGACAGGTAGATTAATAACGATGTTCGTCCGTCATGAATGACGAGGACCGTTCATTTATTGCATCTTTTGATGAAGAACGAATGACTTGCGCTTTAGATTGGATTATAGTGAGGAAGTGGTTGCACAACTCCATCGACCTCACTCCCTCGTCCGCGTCCATCTGGTTCCAGTGGCGAGCATGGCAAAACGACTGGAGACGGACGCAGATGCAATGGACGTTAGGGTGCCACAGGCCAGTTATCCCTGTATATATTGGCTCTCAAAAACAACTGGTAACCTAGAGCCTCATGCAAACGGCCTTTCCGTCAATTCCTTTTATTTTCAGCCTTAAGACAAGGGTAGTGACAAGCGACAAGCGTATGACTACTGATGGGATCAACCAGATATCTATCGGACAGACGGACTATTCACGCACATGCAAGCCAAGAGTAGCATCGCTAAAGCGCGCCCTCCCGATACAAGGTGATACATGCAAAACCAATGGACGCCTACCGACGAGCTTTCAAGCTACGTCGGCAGGACTGACCGAAAATAACGCTATACCAGCTTACTGACTGCAGGCCCACTATTCATCGAGAGAGAGTGGGCACTTATCGAAACTTTGTCGAACGGTCGTACAAATTTTGCTCTTTTGCCCGCTCAAACCACGATCCAGGCTGCACGATGCGGTTACATTCTCGAAACGCCTGCCTCGCTAACTTGCGTTGGCTGGGAAGATCCCATTTTTGTGCACCTCACACAGCCATCCGACTAATAAATCCCAAGAACCAGACACCAGTAGTAACAGTGACAACACCTGAAGTATGCTGGAAGAGCAGAAAGAAGTACATAAAAGTATTTAGCAAGAAATTGCCAGGATTGCACACATTATGCAAGTAACGGGGGATTTTTTTTTTTTTTTTTTCGTTGATAACCGTAAAATCTCAGTTGGCTTGCCGTACCGGTGGTCTTGGGTTCGGTCTGCATGGGCTCTGTTTCCTAACTGAGTGTCAAACTGACCTAGACTCCCAGGTCGACCCAGCCTAAAATGGGTAGCAGTTAAAGTCTTGGTCAGTAAAGACACCGACCACATCACCCACCGAGTGCAGTTTGGGCTATCACAATATGGGTCAAGCTCTATATGCCCTTTGCACCTTAGACGTGTAAATGGGACCTGACAATTGTTTTTTTTTTATATAAAAGAAGAAAGAGTACAACTCAAGGACGAAATGGCTGACTCCAACAACGCACACTCAGCAGCCACCAACCTACCACAAAGCGCAGTAGTATCAAAGGCGTATCTCATTCTACCAAGCAATATTAAGCTGTACTAAAGTGTATCTATACAGTCAACATGGTACACGCCTATCAGTTATTTAAACACATGGAGAAACTTAAAGAACAGCGAACAAAAAAAGTCAGCATAATAGAAGAAGAACACAAGAAGGTGAGAAAACATGGGATGCCCTTCTAAGATTACTACACGTGAAGCTCAGTGTGCACACAAGACAGCGGCAAGTCACTCACTAACGGAAGGAAAAGGATACAAACCGACAAAATGTATAACACCGGCCATACCCCCCGGCTGACAACAGAGACAGTAAATCTGCAGCACCTGAGAAATAGTCATCTGCGAAGAGGGACAAAATCTAAACAAGAAATCCGCTCAATCAACTGACCTTAAATATACCCAAGGCTACGACAATCGGGTGAACGAGGTCAAAGTTTAGCGATACAGCGAGGAAGCGAGCGGGTCCCGTTTTTTTTTTTTATTTGATTTCCTTTCTTATCCTTCTCATTATAATTTCCAACATTATTTTAGTCACTTGACTCATTAAACTAATTGTGCGATGTTCTTAACAGTCTGGGAGACTCCGTGGTGAAGTGGTTACGCCGCCTACCCGAAGGTCGTAAGTTCGATTTCGGGCTACGTCGGAGACTCTAGGGAGTCGTCGCTGGAACAACGTCGATCGTGCTTTATTCGACGATTTCGGCAGAGCTCCCTGCGGAAAGAGCCCGTGCCATTACTGGTGCAATGAAGTCGAACCTCTTGCCTTTTAAACTTTCTTTAACTCCACTGTCTATTGAAACAGATTTATTCGGTAGAGCTATGAAAATAGATCTCAAGAGACTATCTTACCTGTACTGTCAGTAATGAGCAGATTATAAACTTTCTAAACGGAGTTTTCACGAACGCAGAGTGTTATGATCGACTACATAAGCCTTTATATAGGTACTTACATGCACACTACTCAGTTAAAACAATTCAGTGGACGTCATAAACAGCACAATGGCGGACCTTGCAGATCGTGGTCTGTTTGTACTGTAAGACATGTTATGAGCGGTGTTTGTCTGTAGCTATTGGTGCTTGTTGCTGGTTTCACTGGCCTGGGTGTTAACGTAATCCCGTATATCCACATGAGGAATGTAACCTGCGCGAGAATCGGTAGCCTTTCGCCGCGTTGGTAATTAGGGTTATGTGAGCCATAGCTCAGAAAAAAAATGGCAAACTACTGAGCGTAATCTTGCCAAGAAATCAACAATCAGCTGAAAAATGCTGATGTTGACAGCTATGTCCTGTAAAGGATATGCGAAAAAAAAATGGTGCATGTTAACTTCTGCAGCGCCCTCGCAACAGCCCAGGAGGGACTTTGCATAATTAAGAGATAATGTAAACTAAATTAGGCTTGGTAATTTCACAAGGCCGGTCTTCATGGCTAAGGTGTTACGGACGCGATTCGTAAGCCCGCTTACCCGTGTTCGAAACACAGCTGCGACCGACATAGCAGCAAACCGCGTTGCGCTGTGTTTGAACGAGTTGATATGGGAGTCAGTCGTTTAGAAGGGACGCAGATGTGTTTCCAAGGCACCAGGGCCGGGTTATATACTGGCCAAGACCTATTGACGCGTCCTCGTCGAGCGTCCTGGGCAACAGGTCCCTTCCAGGTCCTGGCTAAAGTCAGTAGGATCGCCGATTCCTCTGAAGTCGGAGAGTGTCTGCCTGTACGGCGAGGAACCACCAGTCTGCACACCAATAAGCCAGACATGGGACAACGGATGCTCACGCAAAACTCAGGTTCTGTATGACATCACACTGATGTTGGACAACAGGATGCCTTCATCCGACATACAGGACTTCGCGTTGGAGCTCAAGCCAACGAACACAAGCAAGCAAGTCGTTTAGAAAGCAATGGCAAACTACTGAACGTAAACTTGCCAAGACATCCACAACAGCAGTAAAATGCTGGTATTGACAGCGATGTCCTGTAAACAGGATATGCAGGAAAACCAGAAAAAAAGCATTTCACAAGATGGGGAATATTAACTGCAATTTATCTATGTCACCCGAGGTGGGGGAAACAAAGGAATGAACGGACGAACGAACTTTATTTTCAAAGAGTCACAAACTGGGTAAGCAAGGCCGTCTTATATTCGACCATTTCAGTCACTCATCTTTCGTACATCAATCATCTATCATGAATGTTACTTTACATGCATTCATTCAGTGGCATGTCCTTTGCAGAACCTCGCTCGCTTATAACAACTCACCGGAAGGTTTCTCAGTCATAAGCAAGATGTCCCGCGTCTGATACACTAATCTGGAGATCGTCTCTTTAGTCTTCCTCTTCCTCTTTTCCCAGGCATATTACCCCCCCCCCCTCCCCCCACCCCCCATTATTGTTTTCTCAAAACTTTCATGAAGTTTCAAATGACCAAAATATTTCAATTGTCTTTGTTTTATCGTCTTTAGTAGACAACGTTCTTCATTATTCAGCTCTTGTGGTATGGGTGCATTTTATCTTTTCTGTATCCTAGATATTCTATGAACCCGTCTATAACATTTATATTCAAAGGCATTTATGCACTGTTCATCTTGTTTAGTTAGTGACCAGGTCCCACAGGCGTATGTTGCAAGGGAAAGTTGTGTGCTCTTAAACATCTAATGTATGTAGTTCCATGTGTCCCACGCCACAATTTATTTAATTGTGTTAGGTGTTGATTTTTTTACATTTCTTTCATTGTGTCACCATTTATGGTAATTAAGAACACAACATATTCGGAATTTTCCACCACCTCCAATTGTTACCCATTAACATATATTTCTTTTTCCTTATAAGTTTTATCTGTATGCATTATATTTGTTTTTGCTATGTTAAGATATTACTTGTCATTTCACTATTCTTTTGGGTTGATGTTATTAGTTTTTATATACAATTCTGTTGCTTGCTTGCTTGTGTTCATTGGCTTGAGCTCCAACGCAAAGTCCTGTATGTCGGATGAAGGCATCCTGTTGTCCAACACCAGTGTGATGTCATACATGACCTGAGGTTTGCGTGAGTATCCGTTGTCCCATGTCTGGCTTATTGGTGTGCAGACTGGTGGTTCCTCGCCGTACAGGCAGACACTCTCCGACTTCGGAGGAATCGGCGATCCTATTGACTTTAGCCAGGACCCCGAAGGGACCTGTTGCCCAGGAAGCTCGACGAGGAAGCGTCAATAGGTCTTGGCCAGCATATAACCCGGCCCTGGTGCCTTGCAAACACCTCTGCGTCCCATACAATTCTGTGATATGGATAGTAATACTGTAACATCAACATATTGAATCTCTGGTATTTCATGACCACCGATATTTAGGGCACCATATTACTATTGGTTATAGTATCCCTAACATTTCTCATTATATATTCGGCTTACAGGTTGAACTAATAGGCGGGCAGCACAAAGGCATGGCGGTCTCCTTGCTTAATGACACACCAATCTGATGTCTCGTCATCTACTCTAACCGCTGCTTGTTGGTCTAGATAGAACATTTTTATAAGCTGAACCATATGTGATGGAAAGCACATTTTCCTCATGATTTCCTAAAGTTTCTGGCGTTGTATACAGTCAATTTCCTTTGAATAATCCACAAAACCTGAGAAAAGGTTTACATTAAATTATCCGCACTTCTCTATTATTACACGAATGTTGAATATGTGATTTCTTGTTCCTCTTCCTTGTCTAAATCCAGCTTGAACAACATTAATTTCTCCTTCCATTTTCTTACGAAGTCTTCCCGTTATGATTTTTAGTAGAATGTTACTTGCACTACTGATCAGAGCAACAGTTCTATAGTTGGTGCATAATTTCAGGTTGCCCTTTTTTGTATTGAAATGAAGATTGTTCTGATCCAATCTTTTGGCCATATATCATATTTCCATATCATATTACATAATGCGTGATAGATGTGTATGCTTTCTTCTCCTCCCGCTTTAATTAGTTAAGCTGGTATCTTATCACATCCAGGTGATTTACCATTCTTTAGGTTCTTTATTGTCCATACAATTTAATCTAATGAGAGTTCAGGTTCTGTCTCTGCTGTCATTGGTTCATGTATCTCATTCATATCATCACAGGCATTCATATCATACATTCCATTGCAGCATTCCTTCCATCTTTCTTGGATTTTTCTAGATTCTGTTAGGGCATTTCCGTTCTTATCACAGATAACATTTATGAGGTTGAAAATTTCTTACAATAACATTATTTCTTTGAACATTTCGTAATCTATTCCATTCTTATGATATTGCTCTATTCTAGTACAACAATCTTGTATATACTGGTTTTTGTCCATTCTTGTGTTCTTTCTTATTTCTCGTGTTAACACGTTATACTTCATCATACTGTTGTCGGTGTATGCTCCTTTCTGTTTCAGTTCCCTTCGTTGTTTTATTAATTTTAACGTGTCTTATGTAATCCATGTCTTATGTTGCTTATTCTTGGATGGAATTAAATCTTTGGCTGCAGTTATCAAGGTATCTCTAGCTTGTACTGCCAATTCATCAGGTGTCATTTCCTTCTGTATAGACATCAAGACCACAAAACATACTTTTCTTCTACGTTGTATGCATATGGCACATTTGTGAGATTAAAACGAAGTGGCCTTGGTCCTCGGGTAACCTTTTTACATCTGCTTCTAATAACTGATGATCTGTATCATAGCCTGCACTTCGTTGGGTTTTTACTGATGTTATGCTTGATCTCCATCTTCTTTGTATTAAAGTATAATCTACCTGGTTTTGGGTAGTACTTTCCGGGGACTTCCATGTGAAAAGTCTTCTTATGTGTTGTTTAAAAAGTATGCTGGCTATCGTTAAATCATTTTCTATGCAAAAGTCAATTAATTTGTCACCTTCACCATTTCTGTTTCGCAATCCAAATTTTCCTAACACGTGTCTCTCATCTTCAGTTCTTCCGGTACCTACTTTTAGATTAAAATCTCCCATTATTATTGTTATGTAAGTATGACCAGTCTTATCTTACGTAAGTAACGTGACGACTGTGAGAATCAGCAGTGGTTCGAATCGTGTCGGTAACTTACTGCGGGAGCCGACCGCTCAGAAAGCAATGGCAAACTACTGAGCGTAATCTTGCCAAGAAATCAACAATCAGCTGAAAGATGCTGATGTTGACAGCGATGTCCTGTAAAGGATATGCAAACAATTTTTGTTTATCTTACGTGTCCTGCCGTGTGCTGTAAAAATGTTCAGTTTTGTCCTCCTCGTGCTGTTGAACTAGGTGCATATATCTGTATACGAGTTGTGTTTTTGGATGGCCTCTAAGTCTGATATTGATGATTCTGTCATTAATCAGGTTATATCTAATTAAATCTTTTGCTGTTGTTTTATCTAAACAAAAGGCCACTCCGCTCTAGCTTCTTACGTCTCTACCAGAATATATCAAAAGACTTCTATTATCATTTTTAAGATGTCCCTTGCCTCTCAAGCGATGTTCACTAATTCTTTAATTTTGTTATTTAAACTCTCAATATCATTACATACTACCTTAAGCTTTCTTTCATACAGCCTTTTCACATTCCACGTTCCTAGTCTCAATCATCTTTTTTAGACTGACACATGAGATTTCCTTGTCGGGATTATCTCAGTCGTCACGATTACGAATACTATAGTGTGTGTGTTTATTTTTGTTTGTTGCCTCAATATAAAATTCAATATCTCAGTAACCAACTGAAGGAAAATGATGAGATTTAGTATATAACCTTTTCATTATGTCCACCTAACAAAACAATTTTTTCTGCAGATTTTACAGCAGATTTCAAAGTTTGTTTATATGCAGTATATAAATTACGACTTAGAGATTACGTCCATCATTTTAACAGTATTACAGCTTCACCAAGACACATCCCCGCATTTTTAAGATTTTCACGTGATTTCCGTTTTGAAAACAGCGCGAAGATCTATCTATCTATCTATCTATCTATCTATCTATCTATCTATCTATCTATCTATCTATCTATCTATCTATCTATCTATCTATCTATCTATCTATCTATCTATCTATCTGTCTGTCTGTCTATCTATCTATCTATCTATCTATCTATCTATCTATCTATCTATCTATCTATCTATCTATCTATCTAATATATCTATCTATCTATCTATCTATCTATCTACCTACCTATCTATCTATCTATCTATCTGTCTGCCTGCCTGCCTGCCTGCCTGCCTGCCTGCCTGTCTGTCTGTCTGTCTGTCTGTCTGTCTGTCTGTCTGTCTGTCTGTCCCTCCCTCCCTCTCTGTCTGTCTGTCTAATCATTTATTCTTTACATCTTCCCTCAACAATTAACTTGGGTAAATGGAGGGGAAGGCAGAGAAGTAAATACCTGGCCACGTTATATGGTCGAGACAAGAACACAGAGCTGATCCACGACTCTGGTGATAGCGTGAGATGACGAAACATGACCCCCTACGCTTATCATCATAACACATGATGATAATGAGCACCATATGCCTAGCGGGTGCAAGAAGATGCACTGACAATGGCATGAGCGTGGTCAGACAGGGGTTCGATTCTTGGGCTCGCCGCTCGCTACGTGAAGGAAAGTCTGGCCATCTATTCCTCCCCTCACTCTGGTCTACAAAATGTGAACGTCATTTCATATTACCGACCTATAGCGGGTTTGAGTTTCGAGACTTTAACCACAAGCCGAATACGCCGTAAGACGTGTCAATGAATCCTTTACTTACTTTACACGCCCATGTGAAATTACAAACAATTGGGCATGGTTGGGTCCTGCATGTTGAGAAACAACAAACGGAAATGCACCAACTTTAAGATAAGAGAGGTCAGATTACAGCAGGATTTCGTAACTGGCGCGACAGGTCACAATTACAGCAGGATGTATCTCAGCATCCTGTTGTCGTAATCACGTGTCTGTTCTAATCCGCATATCTGCCTTTCAGCGTGGCCACGCGTGGGTCGTATTTCATACTTGTAATGGTTGGATAGCCGTCTCCCCGGCAATGGAGATTACGGACGCAGCTCGTAATCTCGCATACCCGCGTTCTAAACACAGCTACGCACGATTTGGCAGCAGACCGGGTTTTAACGAATGGGTATGGGAGCCGTCCGATCAGAAAGTAATGGCAAACTACTGAAAGTAAACTTGCCAGGACATCAACAACAGCAGTACAGTGCTGGTGTTGACAGCGATGTCATGTAACAGGATATGTACACCAAAAAAAAGTTTGGTTGATTTGCAAGCTGTGAATAGGGTACGAGAGGAGCGTCTGGCCGAGTGGCTAGAACGCTGATGTCACATTCGGAGAGCCGCGTTCGAATACTCGGTAAGGGCATGGATTATATTTTTCTGTCAGGGGCAAAAAGAAGATCCAAATTTGTACAGTTCGCCGTGAACGCACTAGCCAAGCGGCCTTAATTCCTATAATGAGTAATTATTTTCTTTTAGTGGGGTATCCCCTATCAAAGGAAGTGTAAGACGCCTCCTTTCCTCCGTTAGACTACGGGACACCCTTAGGCAAAGTGCAGTACCCGTTTATCCCCCAGATTAGGGTTACGTGAAGCCATGGAAGCAGGTGGTGGATGAAGTGTGACAGCAGCCGACAGACTGTTGTTGGTTACGGTCTGCACTCTGCGGCGATAGACAGATGATCTCATCAGTAGAGACAATCGCTATGGCCACCGACTAGCACAGTCACTGCCCAGAAGGAAAGTAGCGGCAAACTTTCTTCTGCAAAACTTGCCAAGAAACCCTAACAATCATGACCATAAAACAAAGAAAATTGAAATATTGTGGTCACATAAAACGTCATGAAAGTTTGGAGAGAACAATAATGGATGGGTATATGCCCGGGAAGAGAGGAAGAGAAGGCATAGAAAAGATGGGTGTGTCGGAGGCGGGACATCTTGCTTATGACCGCGATGTTTTCCGGAAGGTTGTTATGGGAGAGAGGTTCTGCAAATGTCACGCTATTTATTGAATGAATGAATGAATGAATGAATGAATGAATGAGTGAAGGAAGGAATGAATGAATGAATGAATGAATGAATGAATGAATAGTGAGTAATGACAGTTTAATAACAGAAAGAGGTCAGCAGGGCAAAATTAATAAGAGCTCTTGCTCTTAAACTTCAGGTGTGATGATGCCGAAGTAGCGGGTTCAACACCTACACTGGTCAGTTGGACTAAAATATGGACGTCTCTACCTTGACTTGAGGACGTAAATTACAAAAACCTTAGAAATCCTAGTGGGTTCCCCTGATGGCAAGGGATACTGGTAATAGGGAAAGCTAATCCACACGCAAAAATCAATCCAGGGCTCTAGAAGTAGTAGCATTGTATGGACCATGCTTGAGTTCAAAGCGAGCAAACGCAAAAAGAAAAAAAAATCAGAAGGATACAAAAAAGTGCACAAAATACCTGGGACAATGTGATATATTCATTAATAAAATATTCAGTAATTATCCACAAATATTACACAATAAATGTATTTTAACATTCCGATATTACGCAATAAATGTATTTTAACATTCCGATTTTCATTGATTAGTTTAAATTTGTATTACAGTGGCCTGATGTCTGAAAGGCGTTTTTAGACATAAGTTTTTCAATTTTAGGCTGAGAGTGCCTGGCTTGTTCCTATTTTAATTTGGAGATCTGCGTATTTATTTATTCAGTTTAATCGATGGAAGCAGTTATTTTATTAAATTATAAATTTAACGAACATCCACATATAAAATCAAATACCTGCATAAATTAAGGGAAAGGATAATCTAATGATGTGGACGAGGGCGGGGAACAATCATTGTTTTTCGATTGAAATATTTTAGCTGTATTTAGTTAAAGCCAAGGTTATATTTGTAATGTTGTTTTTGTTTCCCGCTGAAAGCAGTCAAAGCAATGAGCAATGTTGTGTAACATGACGGGATAATGTGTATTGTTACCATATCGGTAAAAGACGAGTATCGAAGCATTAACAAAATGGGTTAGTCGCTGGTCGAATTTAAACTAATAAATGTCGCACGTCTCCCCCCGCGTGGCTAGTTTAATATGCTTGTCGTCAAGAATCGTTTCTCGCTGCCTTCTTATATATCTCTTTCCATAAATATTTCCAGTTTTCACAGTATGTTCCAGTTTCATTAAAACTAACAAGTAGTACGTTTGTCTCTGACTCGAGTAGACTGGGTCTTTATCACGCAGACTTCTTCCCAAGACATTTATTTATACCCATTTAAGATCGGATCGACCTGATACCTCATGTCAAACTATAGAAATTCGAGTCCATCAACTCCTAGAATATTCACGGAGAAGCTTAAGTTCTTAGGTGTTCGTTTAGAAACCTGTGTCTTCGATCTTCATGTATTACATCCAGAACCATTGCAAGGAAGACGATGAATGTGTGCAAATGTACTTATATTTTCCATGTTGTGCCTCTAGATTTATGTGACAATATCATAAGTAATCGTGCCTTTAGATTTCCTCTCTAACCCATCTCTAGCAGTCATGCCTTTAGATTTACTTTTCCAACTACTAACATCAAATATGTTCTAGACTGACTCTTTCAATTACCAACAGCATTTATGGTTACAGATTTACTAGCAATATTGGCCAAATAAAAATCTAATGTTGATAAAGCTTGAAAAACGTTAAGGATTTATTCAGGTACAGTAGCTTTCTTGCAGATACATATTTCTTTGAAACATTTAGACTGAACCACAACGCTAGGAAAAGCGAAGAAAATGAAGTGACAACACAGAATCGTCACACGGCAATGTCAATAAAAATTCATCTTTTTATGTGTAAAGAAGTTATCTACAGTCATGTAGAAGGGAAGAACAATCAATGGAAGGACCGAAATCACAGAACCTAGACGAGTATGAAATCGAATTGGCGAACTCCCTCCTCCTCCCTTCTCCTCCTCCTCCCTTCTCCTCTCTCCTCCTCCTCCATTCTCCCTCTACCTCCTCCCTCCACCCTCCTCCTCTCTCCTCCTCCTCTTCCTCCACCCTCCCCCTCCTCCCTCCTCCTCCTCCCTCTCCCTCCTCCTTCTCCCTCTTCCTCTTCCCTACTCCTCCCTATTCCTCCCTCCTCCTTCCTCCTCCTCCCTCCTCCTTCTTCCTTCTTCTCCCTCCGCCTCCTCCCTCCTCCTCCTCTCTCCTCTTCCCTCCTCCTCCCTCTCATTTCTCCTGACTCCTCCTCCCTTCTCCTCCTTCCTCCTCCTCCTCCCTCTACCTCCTCCTCCCTTTACGTCCTCCCTCCACCCTTCTCCTCCTCCCTCCTCCTCCCTTTACCTCCTCCCTCCACCCTCCTCTTTCTCCCTCCTCCTCCTCCCTCCACCCTCCTCCTCTCTCCTCCTCTTCCCTCATCCTCTTCCTCCTCCCTCTCCCTCCTCCCCCTCCTCCCTCCTCCTCCCTCCTCCCTCCTCCCTCTCCCTCCTCCTCCCTCTTCCTCCTCCCTCCTCCTCCCTCCTCCTTCTTCCTCCTTCTCCCTCCGCCTCCTCCCTCCTCCCCTCTCCTCTTCCCTCCTCCTCCCTCTCCCTCCTCCTCCCTCCTTCTCCCTACTGCCTCCTTCTCCCTCATTCTCCTCCCTCTCCTCCCTCTTCCTCCTCCTCTTTCTCCCTCCTTTTCCCTCTTCCTCCTCCATCCTACTCCCTCCTCCTCCCTTCTCCTCCCTCTCCCTCCTCCTCCCTCCTCCTCCCTCTACCTCCTCCCTCCACCCTCCTCTTCCTCCCTCCTCCTCCTCCCTCCTCCTTCTCCCTCTTACTCCTCCCTCCTTCTCCCTCCGCCTCCACCCTCCTCCTCCTCTCTCCTCCCTCCTCCTCCTCCCTCTTCCTCCCCCTCCTTCTCCCTCCCCCTCCTCCTCCTCCCTTTTCCTCCTTCCTTCTCCCTCTACCTCCTCCTTCCTTCTCCCTCCTCCTCCTCCCTCTTCCTCCTTCTCCTTCTCCCTCTTCCTCCTCCCTCCTCCTCCTCCCTCCACCTCCTCCCTCCTCCTCCTCGCTCTTCCTCCTCCTCCCTCCTCCTCCTTCCTCCTCCTTCCTCCTTCTCCCTCCTCCTCCTTCCTCCTCCCATCTCCTCCCTATTCCTCCCTCCTCCTCCTTCCTCCTCCCTCCTCCTCCCTCTCCCTCCCTCCTCCTACCTCCTCCTCCCTCCTCATCCTCCCTCTCCCCTCATTCCTCTCTCCTCCTCCTAATCCCTCCTCCTCCCTCCTACTCCTCCCTCCTCCTGCTGTCTCATCCTGCTCCCTCCTCCTCCCTCCTCCTCCTCCCTCCGCCGAATATGAATTAAATTATATGCTCCCCACCAGGGACTGGGCGAAGCCGGGCCGGGTCGTCTTTTTTGGGAACGGGAACGGGAGCAGGGGCCGAATGCGAATTAAATAAGACGCTCCATTTACCCAAGTTAATTGTTGGGGGAAGATGTAAAGATCTTTCAAGTGCTCCTTCTAATAATAGACAGACAGACAGACAGATAGACAGACAGACAGACAGTAGATAGTCGGGAACGGGAACGGGAGCTTATATGACTACTTATATGAATTAAATGAAATGCTCCCCACCAGGGGCTGGGCGAAGCCGGGCCGGGTCAGACAGACAGACAGACAGACAGACAGACAGACAGACAGACAGACAGACAGATAGATAGTCGGGAACGGGAGCTTATATGATTACTTACATGAATTAAATTAGATGCTCCCCACCAGAGTCTGGGTGAAGCCAGGCAGGGTCAGCTAGTATATATATATATATATATATATAAGGGACATTCATTTGAAACCCGTTCCAACGGCTTTGTTTCAAAAGCATGAAAGAAACATTATCAGATGTGGTAGAATTAAACAAAGCATTCATTTTGAATGAATTATGCCAGAAGAAGTCGCAGTAGGCATTCAGACAAGCATCCCATTGCTTAGGTAGGCGGCGAATGCCGTCCGCAAAAAATGGATTGTGGTTGCTCACTGAACCAAGTGTTTACCGCGTTCATTACGTCTGCATATGTGTGAAATCGTTGCCCCTTGAGAGCTTTCTTTAGAGGTCCGAACAAATAAAAATCACATGGTGACAAATCAGGACTATAGGTTGAATGTTGCAGAATTTCCCACTTCTTCCTTGCTAATGCTTCCTGCACAATCTTTGCGACATTCGGACGAGCATTATAGTGCAACAACATCACACCGCGAGAAAGCATGCCGGGTCGTTTATTCTTGATGGCTTTTTGCAGCGTGTCTAGTGTTTACAAGGAGTGGGTAGAGTTGATGTTGACAGCAGGTTCTTTTAAGTCGGGCAACAATAGCCCTTCATGGTCAAAAAATGCGTTCAGCATAAAGTTACCAGCGGAAAACTGTAACTTAATTTGTTTTTGGCTTTTGGTGATCCAGCATGCTTCCATTGCATGCTCTCTCATTTGCTGCTCAGCTCAAAGTGGTGACACTGTAATTCATCGCCTGCCACTATGCGGAAGAGAAATGCATCACCCTTCACTCTGTAACTCAGCAAGTGGTTCAAACACCATACCATGTCTTCCTCTTTTTGGTGGTCGGTCAACATCCGTTGTATCCACTGTGAACACACATTCAAATTCTGATATTGCAGTTTCTTACGAATGACTTTTACATTTGTAACGGTACGCTGCCTGAATTCTTCGATGAATGTCCACTGGTCGACATCCTTCAAAGGAAAGAAGCTGAATCACCGCTCTTTGAGTTTCTTTGGACAGATTTTGGATCAACCCGGCCATTTTGTCAACGGTCAGAAACAGAACCTTTGCATCATGGGACGATAAGCACGTGCTCTTTTATTCATTGGTCAGTAGTTATCACATTAATATGACATGATCATGTTCAACGTACGCAATTACGCTCGGTGCGGAACGAACCGATTTCAAATGAACGCCCCTTATATATACATATTCATTGGCACCTTGCTGTCTTGACTCTTGACAGGCGATAGTTTGTTACATTGTGCTTCAAAAAGGCATAATAACTACAACATATGGTGGTAGCGAATGTGACTGATCAGACCAGTTCGGGCTGTAAATGTTTGTCCTCAATGGATGCAAGTGAGCACATTGTCATTTCCACCATCACACACCATCTTACGCCTCACACGCTGAGTGTGTGACTTATCTGCAATCATCTTCTCCTTGTTTCTTTATTCCATTTCTGATGTTTTCCCTCTATGCAACACGATGAGTGGCAACTTGCTCCCAATGTGCACTATAAGTGCCTGTATCAATCATGTCCCGCTTACACATATCTTTGTATCGTAGTAGAGGCCGACATCGAGATCTCTTACACATCTGTAATTCACCAAAAATGATGTCCTTTTGTATAGCCATCATCCTTCCTCCTAATGTGCCTTATCCATCTAAATCTACGAACAAACCGTCACACAGCTTGTTCTTTCAATACTTCAGTATTTGTGATTTTGTTTTGCCACTTAATACCAAGTATTCTTCGCAGACACCACATATGGAAGATTTTAAAACGTTTCTCTTTGTGTAAGTTGATCAAGCTTCACTGCCATGAAGAAGAGTAATAAGGACACAGGCTTGCTAGACAAGGACTTTTGTTTTGACAGTAAGCTCCCTATTATCCTAGACTCTTTTTTTTAACCTGTTAATTGTTGTTGCTGCCTTACCAATCCTGATGTTGGTTTCCTGATCTAGGGAAAATTTGCTATTTACCTCTGATCCTAGATATGTAAAATGGTCTACTATCTTCATTTCGGCGTCATCAATAATGATGAATTCCCCATGTGTACATTGTGACATTATCTGTGTATTCTTTTTGCAATTTGTTAAACTGAATTCGGAACAAGCCTAGGAGAATACTGTAATTCTTCCTCAGAGTGGGTTGTAATTGCTAAATCATCTGCAAAAAAGCAACTTTATGATTCTAATGTTGGTATTGGCTTTCAATCTCTGAGCATTGTAGAGGCATCCTTTTGAGCGTGAGTGAATGTATAGACCACCACCCTGTTCACGAAAGGCAGATTTCAGTAGAAGTGACCCGTATATCCCATAGAGGGTGGGAGCTAGTACACAACCTTGCTAAACTCCACGCTTGATTTCAAACTCTTCTGAAGTTGCACCACCAAACTTGATTACACCTTTCATACCTGTGTGGAACGATTCCACAATGGACAGAAGAGTTGGTGGGCAGCCAATCTTCTTTAGTGCCTTGAACAGACTCTTGCGACTGACCAAATCAAATGCCTTTGTGAGGTCGATGAAGGCAATAAACAGTGTTTGATTCTGTTCACGGCATTTTTCTTGAACTTGTCGCAATGAGAATATCAACACAATGGTTGACTGGTTTCGTTGAAAGCCACATTGTGATTTGGGGTAGACTTGATCCCCTAGGACTTGAAGTCTGGACACAACAATTCCTGCAAATACACGTACTTTCCCTACGGTACACAGAATTAGGATACCCTTATAGTTGTTACTGTCACCTCGATCACTCTTGTTCTTGTACAGTGTTATGATACTTGAATCTTTGAAATCCTGTGGGACTTAACCTTCTCACCAGCATAGCTCTATTAGTTTGTGGATCTGTAGAGTGGGTGTGTCTTGCCCACTCCTGATAACCTCTATTGGAATCCCATCCTTACCTGGAGCCTTGGCATATGCAAGTTCATTTATAGCACACTTAAATTCTGCTACAGGCATTCAGGGATAAACTTCTCTCGCACCACACAAAAAGACTTGTCAGTCGTACGAGAGGAATTGATTACACATTTTATTGCCACTGGCTCTTACAATACATAAATGCACAAAACTGTCTCTAATGAATCACACATGAATACACAGAACTTCCTATCTCTAGTCGTCCCTAGCCCTACTGCTAAATCTATCTATTCACTTAAAGAAGGACGCATCGACTCTAAGCGATGTGTCCGCTACGAAGTCCGTCCCCTGTCTGACAATTCTCCGCGTCCTGATTACACAGCACGCGGAGGGTCTTCATGCGCACTTCGGCTTTTGCGTGCTACATCATTCCACACGCTTAGAGTAGTAAGCCTACTCTTGAGTTCTATTCCAAGTTCTTGGTGTCTATCACGTTGAGGTGCTTACACCGTGACCAGAGTGCTTACCCTCTGGTTGACACTTACGTGTCTCCTGAGAGAACTGTTGATAGTTCTCCTCCCTATAAACTCCCTACACCTACCCTGCCCTCTTGTTGGGGCACTGGGTTAGCTCTAATCTACTTGAGGTAGACCACTCATTCAGGGTGGTCTTCCCTCCTATGTATTCTAGTCTTTGACACACACCCTCCCCTCCTGTGTTGCGTTACAAACTTTGACTCATGGTTGTGACGCAATAGGTTTCTAAAAATTAGTGTGTCTAATTTTTGTCAAAGACTACTGATAACTTGGTTCTGGGTAACTCAATAGACCTCTACTGACTATTGTCACAATGTAGTATTACTTTACTTGGCTACTGGTGATCGCCACAAACTTGTCTGGTTGGCGTGAGCCCTCTTCTCCACCGCAATATTATATTTATTAGAGGTTTGTCTGAACCGGACCATTGCCTTATAAGACCTGCCCTCAAATAGCAAATTAACTCACTACCCATACAAAGTTGACTTTCTTAGGATCAACACACGAATTGCTTCATGTCCCCCATATAATATTAAACAACCCTTGCACAAGCTGTGTGCGACAGGCTTTACCTATCTCGCTTCCGCGTGTAAAGTTATCTTTCACTGTTAAGTTAGTGTTTCGCTGTCTACTGTGTCCCCTGACCCGGAGTTATCTCCCCTTGTTCCAAAAATGTATGCCCTTTACATGTTTGTTTTCCTGGTTGTTTGCGTGTTTAGATGTAACTAATAACGTAATTAATCTTCTAACATGTGTGTCTGTCTATAATTTGTATGTAAGTCAGTTTTCAAGTGCCATAATCCGGTTAAATGTGGCCACAAATAAGTGCATAGCACTAATTCGTGACTACGTCTCCGTCTTATGAGACTTAAAATACTTTCCCTAAGGTCTAATGTAATTATGGCTAACACAAAACTACACACAACCCATTCGAGACAGCATATTTCAACACTGAAAGCAAACGCTTGACGCAGACAAATAATAAAAGTCGCGTTGGGCGGCAGAAAAAATCCGCTGGTTGTCTTCACTCTCCATTCTATATTTTCCATTTTCTCTCACTTTCACACTTCTGTCACACATCTTTTATTCTCCCGATTATTTAAAATCCTTGAAGTGACACTGTACAAGTTTGGCTCAGTTTGAAAAGAGTTGAGCTTAATGACTGTGCGTAACTTACTGCACGAGTCATGTATTTACATAATATTTACATGGATGAAATAGGGTTGATAGTTTGTACCCTGATAATACTAAACACTACATTCTACTGAAATACTAATACTAATTCTATAAATATATATATTCTAATTTGTTGCACACAATTAACCTAATTTAAGGGAGGTAATCTAACTAACTAAAAAAATGAAAATGATGTGAGATGAGTTATGTACCTTTCCGAAATGAGTAATGTGAAATGTAACAAAATTATAAATAATGGGTTATTTAAAAAGGAGAATGTTTTAATGTCTAAATGAAAAAAAATATGATTGATAATTTTACTATACATGGTGTAAATGATGTATGTTCAAATGTATAATCCTATAAGGTATAAACTACTTTTAATCCTAAATGATGAGGTTGTTAAAGTGTTCATCGAGATGGAATGAAATAAAGTGAAATGAAATGAATTAACCGGTACTGTTCCTATCTTAACTTTTTATCCTCGTCTTTAATTAGCTATCATTAAATTTAATGTTACTATCCTAAGTAAGTGGGTAAATTAGTGATTTATCTAAACTACTTTAAAAAAATCTATCATATTCCCTAATTCTATTCTAAATCTATATTAAAGTAACTAATCTAACTATAATTTATCACTATATTAAAAACATGTTATAATACATATCACAATAAATAAATATATATACATGGTATTTAACTACCTCAGGTTAGTGGTTGCCATAACGTTCAGAAATTGCTTTTGTTGGCACAGTTCATCGTTACACACTTGTCCTGGGTATATTAAATAGACTACACAGTCATACTTGTGTCTTATGGGTATTCTTCCACTCGTAGAGTCCGTTGGTGTCGTAGACATGTATATTCGTGTCTGTTATTTACGCATTGTTCTGACACTGTTCTCCCATGATTCACACAGGTGATTCACCGGAACACAAATGGAGCATAGTAAGTAACGAGCTGTCTATGTACACACGGTGATTCACTTGTTCTTGGAGCAAAGTTCTTATTCTGCTGTCTATGGACACATGGTGATTCACTGTTATTAGCACACAGTCCTGATCATGATGTCTATATATTACATAGGATATTTTACACAGGATATTTTAAGTGTACTAAATTACATTATCTTAGACTACATTTTATGTGGAGTCTCAGGTATTTCTACCTCAGATGGTCGACTAAGGGTATCAGCAAGAATGTTGTCCCTACCCTTAATATGCTCTATACTAAAAGTATAATTTTGTAAGATTAACGACCACCTAAGGATGCGGTCATTGCGATGCACCCCACTTTGTATGACCGTGATTGGGGAGTTGTCGGTCTGTACTACGAAGTGATTACCCGCTAGAAATCGATGTAACTTCCTTACTGAATAGATGACACTTAGGGCTTCCAACTCTGATATGGAATATCTGGACTCAGCAGGTGTGATCTTGCGGCTCACGTAGCAAATCGGATGGAAGATGCCATCGTAAAACTGGCCTAGTACTCCAGCTATGGAGATCGTGCTGGCATCTGTCCTAAGATAATAAACGAGCCTAGGATTAGGCAAACGCAGAATTGGTACATTACTAAATAGGAGTTTCAATTTTGACAATGCAGAAATTAATAATGCATCTTTGACATCTAATTTTACCGATGCTTTCAAAACATTAGAAAATACACTCGTGATTTCGGATAAGTTCGGTATGAACTTACTATAATAATTTACTAAACCCAAAAGGCTCCTGACCTGCTTCTTTGTTGTAGGCATGGTCAGGTTCATAATTTTAGTAACAATTCTATTGTCAGTTTTGAGTTGTCCTTGTGAAATGACATGGCCCAAAAAATCAATTTCTTGTAGGCCCAGTTCAACTTTGCTAGGTTTGACAGTGAGACCGAAGAGTCGCAACCTATCAAAGACATGTCGGAGTTTCAGTAAGTGTGTTGTCCAGTCATCTGTATGGACACAAATATCATCTATATACGTCACCGTATTCGTCACTCCATGTAGTAAATCTCTAGTTAGACGTACAAAAGTGGCAGGAGCGTTACGAAGTCCGAAAGGAAGAAACCGCCACTCGTAAAGACCTAAAGGTATTGAGAATGCAGTAAGATGGATGGATTGAGTCTTCATAGGGACCTGCCAATATCCCTTAGTAAGGTCTAATTTAGAGAAGATTTTGGAGGTGGACATATCAAGAATAAGATCTTCGCAGGAAGGAATTGGTTCTGCGTCGATCTTAGTGACATTGTTGAGTTTTCTATAGTCCACACAGAGACGAATTGTGGAGTCCTTTTTCTTCACCAAGACGATTGGAAAGGAGTACTCAGGAAGAGTGAGTTCCCTTGAGCAAGATGGCGGGACATTTCTTCGTCCCGTAAAATGGAACGTGTTTTTTCCGAAATGTGTATGGATTAAGTGTTTTTTCGTGGTGGAATGGAGTTCGGACCGTGCAACGGAGTTCGTGCACGCGCGTCCGGTCTTCTTTCGGCGTATCATCGGCGCCCGGTGGCGATAGTTAAGCCTAACATGACGGCCAGACGACCAGCTAGGACACAACGTGGTAAGAGGGCGGGCGCGCGCAGAAGGCGCTTAAAATGTGACAGATTGGGTATCGGAAATGTTCGAGTACTGTACTGGAACTGTGCATCATTTAGTCAACGCCGACCCATTCTTGAAAAACTACTCTACGGAAACGATATTGTAGTCTTGCAAGAAACACACCTCACCGACGGAACAGTCAATGTGGCGGGATTTCAGGGTTTCCTTAACAGGCGGCACCTCGGACAGGCCATTCTGGTCCGCGACAACATACTAGTGTCTGAGATCGATATGTCCGCCTGGAACAGCGATGCCCTGCAAGTGCAGGCATTAAGAATAATGACACCAGTGCAGCTTGTAATCGTTAACGTCTATGCGCGAAATGGGAAGGTCGACGTGCGACAATGGCAGAATTTGTTCGATATGGATGAAAGGCATATCATCTACTGCGGGGACTTCAATGCCAGAGGCAGTCAATGGGGGAATTGCATCACCAATAGACAGGGAGAAGATTTGGAGGACGCCCTGGCATCTGCTGCCCTAATCTGTCTGAATGATGGGAAGGTCACTAGAATGGCCACTCGACCAGGCGACTCTGACAGCATCATTGACTTGGCTCTGGTGTCGCCCACCATCGCACCAAGGTGCCGGTGGGGCACACTGGGATACCACGATAGTGACCACTACCCTTGTGTCATCCTGATCAAGAAAGACGGGGCCATGAGTCAAAGAAACAAGACCAATGCCTTCCCGTACGACACCACAGGTCAAGACGCCATAAGCAAGATCAGAAGAAGGAAACTAACTTCCTCCCGCAGGAGACAAGAAAGATGGCTGCAGCCACCATGGTGGAATGGAGAGGTCGAGAAGGTGTGGCTGGGAAAGAGGCAGGCTGTCAAAGACTGGCAAAAGGCCAGAAAGGCTAACATGCCACAGGTTGAATTGGCGAACCTGAAGACTGAGGTCGTTAGGACGACGACTTTATTCAAATCCTGCGCCAAACAGGCCAAGGCCGACAAATGGGACGAGTTCTGCAGGAAGGTGTGCTCCGAGCAATCTCTTACGACATTCTGGCGCCTCCACAAGAGCATGAACGGTGCTGCACAACGTAGGGGTATTCCAGACTTTCAAGGCACAGACCTCGCATGGAAAAAGTCGGATGCGGATAAAGGTAAGGCCCTTCTTGCACGCTACATAGAACAGACTGACCAGAAAGACGAGCCCGCCAGACAGAGGACCACAACAACACTCTCTCAGTTGTGCGAGGGGTCGGGACAGACGAAGAATGGACGATCACAGTTGACATATTGCGTGCGATGCTCAAGAAATCACCTAACACCGCCCCAGGCCCAGACGGCATCCGATATGGTGACCTAATGGTGATATCAGATGATGACATGGAAGAACTGGCCAGAGAATTCAACACCAGTATCCAGAGGGGTCAGGTCAAAGAAGAATGGCTACACAGCTACCTGCTGCCGCTGCCAAAACCGAACAAAGACCACTCCAAGATAAGCGGCTACAGAATCATTACGATGCAGAATACTGTTGGCAAGCTACTGGAGAAAATTGTAGCACACAGACTTGCTTGGGACTTGGAACAGCTCGGCTGCTTCCCGCCCACACTTGAAGGATACAGACGCAACAAAGAGTCATGGCTGAATGCGGCGGTCTTTGCTCAAGATGTTTACAAAGGATTTCAGGTCAGAGAAGAGACATGTGCGGCCGCCATAGACTTAGAGGACGCATATAACAGAGTATCTTTCGAGCACTTGATGCAAACCCTCCTCAGACTGAAAGTGCACCCTCACCTTGTACGATGGATAGCTGCAGTTCTACTCCAAAGGAAGGTGGTGCTAAGATGCGGGAGTTGGTCTTCTGAGCCGATAACGATATGTCCAGGATTGCCGCAGGGTTCACCACTGTCACCAGTACTATTCAACGTGTATACGGTGCCGATCACTGAACAACAGTTGGATGGGAGGGGTAGGACTCTATCATTCGTTGACGACATCCTCGTGTATCGACAGGGTCGAGATAGACAGGCGGTTGCCAACTATATGCAGGGCGAACTAGATCGAATTTCCTCATGGTGTGCTGATGCCGATGCCCTTGTCAACCCTGCAAAGGCAACGGTTACATGGTTCTCACTAAACAACCATATTGTGAAAACAGACCTGCCGGCAGTAAGAATGGATGGGAGCATTCTGAGTAGAACCCAGTCAATGACATATCTTGGCGTGAGGCTTGATCGTAGCCTGTCCTTCAGAGATCATGTCGATTATGTCATAACGAAGGCTCGAAAAGGTTTGGCAGCAATGAGAGTCATGGCGAGTGCCAATATCGAGCAAAGACTGCTATTACTTCTGTTCCAAGGACTTGTGCTTTCACGCATCGAGTATGCCCTGGCCATCCTCACTGTCAGCCCTACACAGATTGGAAGACTTGAAAAGGTACAAAACGAAGCCATGCGCATCATTTTGAGCTGCACGAAAGACACCAGCTGTGTAGCAATGAGATACCTCCTTGACTTCCCGACAATGGAAAACAGAATCAAGATCTGGAGAGCTCGTGCATACTTAAAAATAAGTGCAGATGAGCAGCACCCTCTGCATGACGCTGTATTCAGAGTAAAGGGTGACAGGCTAAAGAGGGGCAAATCATGGATGGGTCGGGCGGAAGATGTCGTCGGACAGGTCTGCAGTCTTACCAGTATCAACCCCGGCAAGGAATGGGTGCCGGTGCCTCCAGCTTTTAAGTGTACCTTCTCCTGCATTATCACACTCGACAGACGGTGCAGAGAGCAGAACCCTGCCGCTGTCAATGCAGAGGTTAACGCGCTCATCTATGATCACTCAGATAGCCCCGAAGTGCTCATCTATACAGATGGATCTGTTGTAAAGCAGCAGCGAAGTGCGTGGGCATTTACAGCCCGCTCAGCGGGCCGAACCGTTCAAGAATCCAGTGGTGCCCACTCCATGACCACGAGCAGCATGACGATGGAGGTGATGGCAGTTACACAGGCTTTCATATGGCTGGAATCACAGCATTATGCCAACGTGTGTGTACTAAGTGATTCAATGAGCATGATTCAGAAGGTCGAAGCTGGATCTGTACGTAGACAGTGGACTGAGTCGCTGCGGAAGTCTGTTGTCCGCAAAGTCACCTTCATCTTCGTCCCGGGGCATGCGGGAGTCGAGGGAAATGAACGAGCTGATAAATTGGCTGGCTCTGCACCCCCTGTAGATGGCCAGCCCATGGATCGTGCCGATGTTATTAACGCCCTTAAAGATATGGCGAGAACAGAGGATTTTGACGCCAGTGATTCCACATCGTTTTCCAGGATGAAAGACCTGGGAGTAAGAATCGGCACAGCCAGACGCGAGAGGTACATCGGGAAAACAAAGCGCCTCGTCAACCAACACAGAACTGGCACTATTAGCCACCGGACGCTGATGCATATGCTGGGGGGAGGATCTGAGCACCTATGGACATGTCCGGAGTGCAACGAAGATACCCCAACTGATAACTAACTAACTAACTACTCAGATGTAGATTTCTGGATGATTCCACTAGCTTCTAAATTAAGAATTTCCTTATTTAGACTTTCTCTGTAGCTAAGTGGGATAGAGTACGGCCTGAATTTGATAGGCTTAGAGTCCGAAAGAAGGATGGAGTGCTCGATCCTGTCCGTCCTACCTGGAATGTCGGAAAATATGTCCTTATACTCCGTCACTAATTCTAATGTCTGTCGTTGTTGCTCTTCTGTTAGTCCCGGTTCTAACCGTATACAATCTAATGTCGCAGTCTTGTCTACAATTGGAACAGATAGTTCCATCCCGTCGTCGTCTACCTGATTCAGTACGGTGGTGGTGCTAAGTGCGTTTTCTGTATGCTCACTAATTGTATGCATATCGTCGTCCTTGCCAGTCTCGCTAACTAGTGTAGTTGCGTTATGTATGTCTGTCGTCTCATCAATAGGTGTGGGTGCATTATGTTCGTCTGTCTCCAGTTCTGTCTCTTGTCGTGAAAAGTAGGGTTTCAACATGTTGATATGAAATATCTTTAAGTGTCCGTTTATCGATATTTCATAATCGACATCTGAAATTTTTCGTACCACTTTGAATGGCCCTTGCCATGAGGTCAATAATAAATTACGTTTGTCTGGGAGTAAAAGCAGTATGTCTTGATCTAGTTCAAGATTAATAGTCCTTGCACCTCTATTTGCGTATTGGCGGTAGATTTGACCCTTCCTCTCCAAAGCTGCCTTGGCTATCATACACGATTTCATAATTTTATTGCGTGTTTCTGTTACCATCTCATAAGGTGTTTTAGGGGTTGGAATTTCAATCGCATTAGTTACTAACTGATGGTAAATTGTTAGGGGTCCACGTGGGTTAGCCCCGTATACTAACTCGAAAGGTGAGAAACCCGTGCTTGAATGGGGAATCTCCCGATAGGCGAACAGCACTGTTTGCAACAGTGTATCCCAATCAGATGGGTTTTCTGCTGTCACCTTAGCCAGCATATGTTTTAGGTCTCCGTTAATCTTCTCTACGATTCCATTGCTGGCTGGATGATAAGCTGTTGTAAAATGCTGTTTAATTCCTAACATTTTTGTAAGGGCTTGCGTTGCAGCCGATATGAATTGGGTTTCACGGTCGGATAAGATGGTACGTGGAAATCCGAATCGTGAGAACAAATGTAAAAATACATTGGCAATATCTTTGGAGGTGATGTATTTTAAAGCTACCGCCTCAACCCACCTTGAACATAGGTCTACTAGCGTTAAGATGAAGCGATTTCCTTTGCCGGACACCTGGTTCAGGGGTCCAACAATATCCACAACCACACTCTCGAATGGTCTAGAGGCCTGTGTTGAAGGTTGTACTTCAGCTGTAGGATGTTTACCCTTACGTACTAGTTGTTGACAGACATTACATGACCGACAGAATAATTTTATGTCATTACAAAAACCCGGCCAGTAAAAATGAGCCTGAATTCTGGCCCTGGTTTTGTCGTATGCAAGGTGACCAGCAAACGGTGACTCGTGTGTAATCTTTAGCACAGTTTGGCGGTGTTGTACAGGTAACACCGTTTGCTGAATCTCATGGTTGTTGGTTGTATAATAACGAGTAAGAATCCCATTATTAAGCCTAAAGAACCATGATGCGTTTTTTGTTACTTTAGCTTTTTCTTTTAACAGTTTTAGATACGGTGACACACTCGGATCAGCTTTTTGCTGGTCTATAAACTTCTGTCTGGTGGTATCATCCGTCCTAGTTGGTGGTAGCAACAGTAGTCTTTCCTCCTGTAGTGTGTCTTGGTGTTTAATAGTATCTGCTCTGGTTGTTGCATTTGCTGCATTTAATTTTTTCCATGCAGCTATTTCTTTGTTAGTGCAATGCTTCAATTGCGGTAAGCATCCCAAAATTAAATCAGTACAAGGGTTATCTAAAATAGCACATGTAAAGGTACCAGAAAGGAAAGGAGTGTTTATACGCGCTCTTGCCAACGGGTAAATTTCGATATTACCCAAAAAGGTTCGGCATTTAACTGAGTCTCCTGTATAATCATTTGGATTCACAAATTCCTTTCTAAGACCGATAAGAGTGCTTCCACTGTCAAGTAAACATTGGCATGGCATTTCATTGACCAGTGCATTGTGGAACACCAAATTGCCTCTGGAAGCTAATGCTGCATTTGCACTCTCAGTGGAGAATGGCACGGTGTGTCCACATTCTAATTTTCCGTCTGCATGAAATTGGTGACATCGCTCACAACTGTCAAAGCTTAAAATATCGTTTACACAACAAACATTTTCAGATTGGTTAAAAGGTAATTCATTCTCGACCTCGCACTCAGTCTCACTCCCACTATCAGAAGATGTATCAATTAACATTGCACTGTTGGCCTTCATTCTTTGACGGCCTAGGCATTTACTGGAATAATGCCCGTAGCTAGCACAGAAAAACATTTAACCGTACGCCTGTATGCATTTCTCTTGTTTTGTTGTTTCTTAATGACCATCTCAAGATGTGTCGGATAGTTCGGTGATTTATCACACATAGTGTAAGTATCATGAAAAAGTTGGCAATACATACATTTAGGCAATTTTTGATCTCTCTTGTCGACTCTCTGAAATGGTTTTTTATTGCTACGATAACTTTTAGGTTGGTCCTTAACAAAAGAGACTATTTCAGAGTCGATGTTTGATGTTTTAAAAACTTCCCTATTCGAGGAAAAATATGCGGAGTCTTTCTTCTCGAATTGTTGTATTGTTTCGATGTCTGACTGCTGAAGGAACTTAGCGAAAGGAGTTGGGACTGTGGATATAACTTTATTCATGGCTATTAAATTTTTAAGTTTTTCAAAGTCCTTTCCTATTTTTGCTGCATTAAGCCATCTATTCAGTACGCTTTGGACATTCGAGACATAATCGATGAAGGTCTCACTTGGTTTTGGTTTTAAGTTAGAAAATTGGACTTGATACCCAGGGGCATCAAGTAAAAAATGTTGCATTACCCTATCGTGAATGTACTGATAGTTAGATCTAAGATCAGTTGGTATTGATTCAATAACTTTAAGGGGCTCCCCACTGAGGTTTTTCATGTAGATCATGGCCCACATATCGATTGGTACTTGATGGTATTTCAGCTGATATTCGACATTTTCTGTCCAAGCTGATATGGAATCTTCTTTACAGAATGGCTTAATAATATGTTTGTATTTATTAAGTTTATTCTCTTCTTGCTGACTCTTTAGTTTTGTAGCGGAGATCTCTAAGTGTGAATCTACTTCCATACCTTTCATCTTTAACTGTGTCTCTGATTCAATCTGTATTTGTTTTTCTTTCACTCTTGCCATTTCATCTATCTCTCTTTGCTTTAACTCTCTCTCCTGATCTAATTGTTTTTGCTTTAATTCTAATTCTAATTGTGCCATCTCTTTTTGGTGTTGTCTCTCTCGTGCACGTTCATCTCTATCAGCATCTTTTGCTTCCCTAAATTTTTGATCAGCATATTGCTCTAATTCCTTTCCGGTGTATCCTGATTCCTTGCCTGCTTGTATGCAATCAGCTAAAGTTGACATGGTGTTAGATAATTAGCTAGAGTTGACAGGCAGTTTGTTATTTACTCAGGTATATTCGATATGTTAAGATTTTAAATGACTTTGTATAAAAAATAATATTAGTTTATACCCTGAAAAAGAGATGCATTATTAATCATATTGCATTCACAAATAATTTGGGTATACTCATCTTAACCATCCGGAACAATCAGGTACAATCGTTTGGCACCTCGACACACACCTTGTGTTACTCCTCTAAACAGCTCTTGTTATATCTGGTTTATTAGAGCATCAATAATTAACCATTTGCAAACGACATATGAATTTAGACATTTGTTTGAAATTTACAATTACATGCCCCCGGACAACACAATATGGTATAGTTGATAGTGACTGTCACTGTCCTGTCTTCGTTCTAATATCTTCTGCTTTCCTTAACTAACTGCTGTTTAATCTATGATAGTGCTGTGCAGACCGAATCCTATTTGCATAAAGAAAGTAGTGCCATCGTGACGGTAGAAAATAGAATATGTCCACAAATAAATAAATAAATGCTTTAAAATAAATATAAAGGAAATAATAATGTTCAAATTATTAAATATATTCAATAAATAGCTTGTATAAACAAATAATACTCAATATAATTCAAGGATTCAGGCGAGCAGCGGCTTGGCGATTTGTAAACAATCCGTCGCTGATTGCCAATGGCGTGGGACAGCTGTGGGTCAACCGTGACACGTCACAGGCGCAGCGCTATTCTTAGATTGAAAAATCGATATTGTCGCCGGCTCATTTCTTAGTGTATTGCTCCGCCGTGAATCATGTTTCATAAATACTCATAGATAAACAAATAATTGTAGAAATAAATGATACAAACTTATAATAATAATACTTACAAATCAGAAGGAAACATGTTCATAAAGCACAAAACATTTCAATAAGTATAAATAAATGGTAATCGGTCACGATGGGCACAGTTCGCATCATGTTCTAGTCTGCACACGCCATTTTACACTAACAAAAATTAAACCCTGTGATTAACTGACAGTAACGCTATTTTAGAGCCGTGGGTGAGTGTTTTAGCTTGACCAAATGTCCAAGCTACACTTCTGACACCACTTTTATCCTAGCCTGTCATCAAGCGATGCTACAGGCATTCAGGGATAAACTTCTCTCGCACCACACAAAAAGACTTGTCAGTCGTACGAGAGGAATTGATTATACATTTTATTGCCACTGGCTCTTACAATACATAAATGCACAAAACTGTCTCTAATGAATCACACATTAATACACAGAACTTCCTATCTCTAGTCGTCCCTAGCCCTACTGCTAAATCTATCTATTCACTTAAAGAAGGACGCATCGACTCTAAGCGATGTGTCCGCGACGAAGTCCGTCCCCTGTCTGACAATTCTCCGCGTCCTGATTACACAGCACGCGGAGGGTCTTCATGCGCACTTCAGCTTTTGCGTGCTACATCATTCCACACGCTTAGAGTAGTAAGCCTACTCTTGAGTTCTATTCCAAGTTCTTGGTGTCTATCACGTTGAGGTGCTTACACCGTGACCAGAGTGCTTACCCTCTGGTTGACACTTACGTGTCTCCTGAGAGAACTGTTGATAGTTCTCCTCCCTATCTACTCCCTACACCTACCCTCCCCTCTTGTTGGGGCACTGGGTTACCTCTAATCTACTTGAGGTAGACCACTCATTCAGGGTGGTCTTCCCTCCTATGTATTCTAGTCTTTGACACATATGCAAGTTCATTTATAGCACACTTAAATTCTGTTATGGTGGAAAGTGTTTCCACGTGGTCAAGAGTTAGCATGTCCTCCGTAGCGCTGAGGGCATTATCCGCTAGTTTGGTCTCGCTTGAGAAAAGCTTCGAATAGTGTTCTAACCATCTATTCATCTGTTATCAGTGATGATTTCTCCAGTCAAGGTTTTCAGTGGTGTACTTCTTTTGATTATTCGACACAGGCCTTCTTTATCCCTTCATACATGCTTCTGATGTTTCCCTTATTACTTGCATTTTCAATATACTCGCATAAATTGATCTAATAATCGTTTGCACACTGCCTGACAGCCTTTTGCATATCCTTCCTAGCTTGCTTCAGCTCACTGATAGTGTTTTGCGTTGTTCTTTCCTTGTTTCTTAAGAGAGCCATCTTCTTTTTATTAATCAAGGGCTACAGTGTCTGACTTTTGCAGCAAGCCAGTCCTGTCTCATATAATTCACAGTGCCATAAACCCCTACCGCTATTTTGTAAAGAGTTTCCTTAAGTAAACACCTCTTTTCACTTGCTGTACAATGTTCTGATGTATCAAAAAAGCGACTTCAAGTTGCTGTTGGAACTCAAAGCACTAATCAGGATCTTGGGTGTTAATTATATTAATCCTGAGGTTAGATTTGTGTTTAGCTGTGTAGATTATCTTTGGCCTCAGTCTAACCCTTGCAACAACTAAAGAATGATCGGTATCGCAATCACTATGGTAACTTCGAGTTATTGATGTTTGAACCAAATGTTGCTTCCGTGCGATGATAAATTCCAGCTGATGCCAATAACCGGATCTTGGGTGTTTCCATGTGACCTTATGCCGCTCTGATGTTTTAAAAAAGGAGTTTGTAATACATAGGTAATTTCTAGTGCAATGCTCCAACATCCTTTACCCATTGTCAGTCATGCGACCAATGTTTTATCTTCCAAGGCACACTGACCATGAATTCGAGTTCTTGCCCACACGAGCATTAACATCACCGAGCATATACATGTTGTCAGATTTTGGTACTGCCTTGATCACAGAGTCTAACTCCTCATAGAATTAATGCTTCACATCATCAGAGGAAGTGAGTGTCGGTGCATATGTAGTGATAATGTTAGCAAAACCACAAGTGTTTGCCAAGCGCAGGGATAATACTCTTTCATTTCCACCAGCTGGAATTTCAATCATTCTCACTAGTGAATTCTTCACTGCGAAGCCCACTCCATGTTGTCTGTCTACTTCATGCCCTCTACCTTTCCAAAACAAAGTGTAATAGTCTTCCCTGGTTGACCCTTCCTCAGCGAGGCGAGTCTCCTGCAGGCCAGCAATATCAATGTTATTCAATTGAGTTCGGCATCAGTCACGGCCCATTTTCTCGCATCTTCAATATTCATCAGGTCAGTGCAAAATCCCGGACACATGATTCGAATGCTCCAGGTTGCAAGCCGTAGCTTGAGGTTTCTATTTTTCTCTTTTATGCCAGGTGCATTGATTTTTCAACCTGCGATTCAGATTTTGTCCTAGCCCCCGAAACACCCATTGAAGCCAGCAGGCTGAGCTGATCAGAACCGAGTTGGCCGGGGGTTGTCCAGCTTGAGGCGGGCGGTAGCTGATCAGTGACACCTGTAGGTGTCTCCCATCGTCAGAGGCAACCCGTGGCCTCTGACATAGAACGTCGCGATTGCACCAGACTGACTTTCATTCCACAAACACAAGGGAGGAATAAACATAAGAATAGGCGGTGTTCTCTACATCAATAGCCTACCGCAATGTTACGCTCCATTGCGCATGACCACCCTCTACCGAACCAGGACGTAAGTTTGTACATGAAATAATCGCAACGACCACGGTCTACTGACTACATGGAACAAGTTTGATTTGACGCCAGTACCTTTCACCAACAGGATACAGGTGGAAGTCGATAAGACCCCCGGGTCAACATATTGTTAGATGGACGGACGACCCGCAGACTAAATGGAATGTGAACTAGACCAGCGGTTGAATGGAGGCATTACATGTAAGAGATGTGGAGTGTTAGGCTAATAATCAAACCACACAGAAGGGCAGACGTGAGACGGCCCGCGGCTGGAAATTAGAAGCGTGACTGTGGGAATGGAAGGAACGCAGAATGAGATAGTACAGAACGACGGGGATGTAAGAAACGGTACATATGCTAGGCGAGTCTGCTGTTCACAGCAGATACGTCAGATACTAGGACAGGAATGAACGATCTCAAAGTATACTTTCTTTATAGATGGGGCTGACTCTTGTGCTGTTAGAAGTTGTTAGGTTTGTTGTCAGAAATGACTAAGAACTTTTTACCTAAAAGATATTTAGAAAACTTAGTCACAGATTCTACCAAATAAAGCGCCCCATGCTCTGTGATAGCGTTTCTTTTCTGGGTTTCAGACAGCTTTCTACTGGAGTATAAGACTGGATGTAGTAAGCCATTATGCTGTTGTAACAGAATGCAAGAAATAGAATGAGAACTCGCATCAGTCTGTACGACAAAGTCTTTCGAGATGTCTGGAATTCTAAGAATAGGCGGAGAGCTGAAAATGATTTGTATTTCCTGTAGAATTTTCTCATGAATCTCCGACCACTGAATTTTGTTCCGTTGTTTATTTTTTAACAGTTCTGACAAATGCGATGTCATTTCTGCAAAGTTCTTAATAAATTGTTGATAATAATGGCTTCTTTTTAACGTCCCGTTTAGATTTTCTATAATACCATTTGACATCGGGTGAAAACTGAAACTAAACATTTGCTTAATTCCTAGCATGTTACTGATTGCTTGTGTGGCCCCAGAAATAAATTGTGTACCTTTGTCGGATAGGATAAATAAAGGAAAACTATCCGGGAGAACAATAAGAGAAAAGCATCGATAATAACAGATGGAGTGATTCTCTTAAGGACCAACGCTTCTGGCCAACGAGTGCAAATATCAACTGCTGTTAGAATATATCTATTGCCTCTATCAGTCATGGTATTCAAAGGCCCAACAATGTCAACAGCATTTTTTTTTTCGAAAAGGGCGGGATGATAATTCCGTCCGTTGCACCAGTGCCTTGGGATGTCTGCATTTCTGTGACATCTTCTGACATACGCTGCATGACTAAACGTATTTGCGTATGTCGTTGGCAAAACCCGGCCAGTAAAAATTCGACAACATCATGGCGGTTGTTCTCACAATGCCCATGGGTCCTGCGAAGGGAATATCACGTGTCGTTTGTAATACGATCTGCCTAAATTGGGTTCGCACTACAGTTTGAGAATATTGTATACCATTTTTCTCGTATTACCTCGTTATTATGTCATTGTGCAGTGTGAAAGACCATTTACCAGACTTAGACATTTTTGGTGGATGGACAAGTCAAGTGAAGCAGTGATGAAGAGAGGAGTCAGCAGATTTCAACGCCCTAAAATCCTCAAGCTTCGTTACGATGTGAGGTACTATTTGTGGAAAAGATATGGTGTTGTCCTTAACTGACTGAATCTCCTTAGTAGCCTGCAACCGAGTCACTGCATTAAGAAGCAAGTGTTGAGATTCCCATTTTGCGATATCGTGCTGAGAAATATCCTGTAAATTCGGGATATTACCCAGAAGTACATCAGCACAGGGATCAGGTAGTACAGCTACCTTAATTCTGCCAGTAAAATACGGGCAGTCGATGTCAGCCCAAGCAACCCTAAATTTCTCTCTTCTGCCACCGAATGTTCTGCAAATGACATGTCCCCAGTATAACCAGTGTTATTAATTAATCTCTTGCGGGTACCAACGATACTGGCGCCAGTGTCGCGAACCAAGCTACATTTTAGTCCGTTAACAATGGCTGTTTGTACTACTAATGTCCCGTTCGTAATCTGTACCGCGTTGGTTTCTTGCACCGGGACGTGGTGACCGCATGTTAAGCTTCCATCCTCATGGAAATCACGACACGTTTCACAAGATGTATCTATGGGATATTAGGCAATTTCAGCAGTATTTGCCTGAGTGATGTCGTCAGAGTCGCTATTGCTACTCGAAGTTAGTATACCCATATTAGCCTCTTTATAAATCCTTCTTAACGGACAACTGGGAAGACCATGTCCAAAAGATTTGCATTAAAAGAATTGCACTTGCTTCTGGTATGTGTTAAATTTGTTTCTATTCTTGATAGCTAATTTCTCAATATAGTTATCGAAATCAGGGTTCTTGTCGCACATTTTCAGTGACCCATGCTTGTTCTTGCAATGCATGCAAGTCGTCCAGGTACCTTTCATACCGTGGGTAGTGTAAGGACGATAGTTGTTCTGATGTTTGTCAATCACTGGAGATGAGTAACTATGAGTTTGTTTTGATCTATGGCCATGTGACTTAGTTTTGTGGGGGAAACCTATCACATGCGCTTGTTTCTACAAGAGGTGATGAGCAGTGTGCACAGATATCTTTATGTGCGTTGAAGTATTATTCCCCTTTTACCCCAGTCTCATGAATAGACGAGCATTTGTTCTCCAGTAAAATGTAGCCATGGATGAAGGAACAGCACTAATGAGTTTGTCCCTGATCATCAAATCTCTCAGTATATTAAAGTCATTATTAATCTCAGCAGCGCGCAACCACTTATCAAAGAATGTTTATGTCTTAGCAGAAAAGTCAAGAAACGTTTGAACAGATTTAGTTGTGAGAGCCTTGAATGACGAGCGCAAACCAAACTCGTCAAGAGCAAAGTGCCATTAAAGACGGTTCCGAATATACGAGTAGTTATTGCGCAATTCCTCTGGGATCAGTTCAACTATCTGCAGAGGTTCCCCGGAAAGGTGTCTATGAAATAGGACGGGCCACTCTGCGTCTGGTACTCTGTAATGCTTCAAGATCACTTCAAAATTCGTGATCCATGCTGCAGTAGAATCACTATTGGAGACGTTCTTGACAATACCACTATATTTCTTAATAGAATCTGTGGATTGGGCCTCCAATTTTCGTAACGCTATCTCTTCGTCTTTCTCCTTCTCCGGCTGTTTCATCTTAAAATTACTCTCACATTCTCTTTCCTTCAACAGTTGCTCAGTTGCGAACTTCTCACGATTGAAAGCCAACTCTTGTTCTCTCAATTGAGTTTCAAGCAAATATTTTTCTTTCTCAGCAGCCAACTGAGATGCCAATCTTTTATTTTCGGCAGCTATTTAAGATGCTATTCTCTCATTTTCAGAAGCTGTTCTTTCTTTTTCAAATATTCTCTGTCTCTCTTGTTCAGCAATTTCTTCTCTTTGTGCGTCAAGTTTCTCTTTTTATAATTGTCTAGCTGCGGCTCTTTCGTCTCTCTCATGAGCCTGAAATGCGGCGAACTGTTTTTCCGACCAGGCCAATAATTCGTGTCCTAACAAGCCTGCATCCTTCCCGACACCAACAAAATCCTGCAAAGAAGACATGTTGACTACAACTCACACTATAACCTGATTAAATCTGAGGCTATATAGAATGAGAATAATAGTACTTACAAAATAGGTTAACAAACTAGCAGAGCACAAGTACACCGATAGATTAAGTGATGTGATTGTGCCGAGTATAAGTTTGCAACCGAGAATATACTAACACAGGAAACGATGATAGACAACAGAATTTTGGTTAGTAATAACACACCGAGAATTAACACAGTGACGTATACACCAAGAATTACGTCACATGAGAGCATATGAATGAGAGAAGAAAGAATATAGTGTGTCTATATCACAATATCCTGACTACAACACACGAACGTGAAAGACCACAAACAATGGCTTAGCTTATTAATGTAGACCAAGTGTTGTGTCCATTCCCTCAAGTCCAACGTTCTCAAGTGAAAACAGTCTGGATACCGATACAAAACGATCGCCAGTAGATGGAGCAAAGAATAGTAACACTGTTGCCTACCATGCATGTCCTAGGAGGCGACTGAGGAGGATATGGTTTCGTCGCCCTGCTACTGAGTGAGTGCGTGGCGCGACACTGTGAGCTGTGAGTTTCGTGTGGAATGCTTTTACATCTGTCCGCGGTTGTGTGTAGCGTGAACTGCATGTTCGGAACGATGGCGGCCGGCTGTTGCTGGATTGACTGGTTTGCCTTTTCGGCTCACGAGTGCATTTTTCAAGAGACTCCTGGGAGTCGCCGCTGGAGGTACGGAGTTTGTGCTTTGTGCGGCGCTTTCGGCGGGTCGTCCTGTGGAAAGAGACCGAGTCATATGGGATAAAAACCGGGTCAATGAAGTCTTTCTGGTGACTGCCATTTCCATCGACGATGAACTGTATTTTTCATAGAGGATTTTTGTGTTGGCATTCTAGCGGTGGCATTATGCACAGTGTACCTGTGCGAGCTGTTGGCTTGCCGAGACTCCTGTCTGTTCCATTGTTCACTTTTGGCAGTGAGGAGCATTTTGTGTGATATTCACTGGCACAGGAACGGAGCAATATGGGGACAACCCGTTGCCGTGAAGTTGGAACCACGACTAACTAACTGACTAACTAACTAGATGGAGACGTTCCGATGTCGGCTACGTTAAGAAAGGCGTCCTTCGAACGGGGAAGAATTCAGACGAGACGTCGATATCGAATTCAGATGGCGTACTGGGAATATAGCCGGTCTGGCGTACAAGAGGTGTCTGTCGGAAGAGAAAACCTGGCTCCCTGGATAGAGCGGGTCTCGTAAAAATAGGCGGCGAAAGGCAGCGATACTGTAGCTCCCTGAGTAGAGCTGGTCCCGTAACAAGAGGCGTCGACAGGCAGTGATAATGTGGCACCTTGATGAAGTGAAAGTAGTGACCGACCACCGCATTGAGCGTATTCGGCAACGCCTGGTTTGAAGCAAAACGAACGGTGAATGAATCAATGACATCTACCAACGAACACCGGATACGCCATATATCCTTCAGCAATTTTAGATCGGCGTGATCCGAGAAACAAGGATTGTAGTGTTGTGAGGCTTTGCAAAATTCGCCGTTAGATGTCTTGTTGTCCCGTAATGTGTCTTGGACAATGTTCGTTCGACAATATTAGCTATGTGTGAACACGACTCAACCGGAAAATCTGGAGTCATGTAATATTGACCGCTACTCGAGTGATCCTCTACTTTTTGCGACGAGATTCCCCTTGTCAAGAAGTAATGGTTATGTAGATGGCTGCTGGAGATAGATATATGCTCTTTCCTTCTCAAGCTATGGTCGACTCATTTATCTTCTAAGGGCATGGCGACCTTGAAGGTCACTAGAACAACAGCCAAGACCTGCGGGGTGGCACCATGCGTCAACCGTCGTTGTGTCAACGAACAACCTCGTCAAACATAGGAACAGTAAACTCAGGATCACGCAGTAGAACGATGAGTAGATGAGCTTTATTACTTCAGGACGCCGTATTAACTACGATAGACAAGCACACCACTAGTCGGCCGCATCTGCGTTACAACACCATCAAACTGGTGCAATGAACTCCCGCCACAGACATTTCCTGACTCACTCCCACGCCACCTTATTGTGTCCATGTTGTAAGAATGTATCCCCTTTGATTGGAGTCCGGTGCTATCACCAACCGCTGGTCAGACTGCCAGCATTTTCCCGGCAGGTACGGACGGCGTTCGAAGCATGATAGCCGAATTAAAATGCCTAGAACATTATGTTGATGGCGTTCTGTTAATGAGTGGTAGTGAATAAGCTTACATGTTGTCGTCTGGCTAAACTAGTACGTGTTGGTGAACGAAGCATGTTGAAGTGTAGCTCTGAAATGTTCCCTAACGTTAGTTCTGAGGTGAGACGTCTGTTCGTGTCGAAGTGTAAAACTGAAGTGTCCTTGCAACAATCACGTTGTCAAACAACACGACTTCATGACGTAGCTTTCACTGTGCTTCTTAGTGCTCTGATGTTTCGTTCTATCTGTTATTGTTGACTTACATATGTGCAAATCATTTCCTAATTTAAACGCCTTTCAATTACCATATGGCAATCAGTCTATTAAGACAGGTGTGAGATAGAGATGTGTAATGTCTCCAGATCTTGTTTTCTCTGCACAGTGAAATTATTTTCAGAAATGTAGACAACATGAAAGACATCATCATTGGGGGACGAAACATCAATAATATGAGAAATGCAGATGGTATAGTATTGATTGCTGACAATGAGCAAGATCTGCAGCATTTAGTAGATGCGGTTGTTGCACACAGTGAACAACTAGGATTAAATTTGAATTGTTAGAAGACACAGATAATGCTCGTCACTACGACGAAGGAAATACCACAATGTGAGTGAGTGGCACCTTGCAGTCTTGACAGACTAAAGTATGTGAGCTGGAATGTGGCCAATATTCCATCACAATGCCTGGGCAGAGCTTCAGAGAAACATGTGGTGCCCAAACGACATGATCCCTCTCTCGGCCTAATTCTTGTGTATTCCAGAGGAATGGGTAACCAATACGTCTGGCACAAGGTAGGCTGCAGACGCTGGCGGCACAGCGTCAAAACCTCCAAAACCCTCGCCACCACGAGCAGGTGGAGAGTGATGGCCAGACCCTGACACCTAAGGGACCCGGCTTAGAGGCGTTCAGCCAAGTCCCACAGATGAGGGCCTCTTACGAGCCCGGACCATAAGAACGCGCACATCTGATAGGTATTCTTAAACAAGTGAATCGGTACAATTATCTCGGAAAAGTCATAACATCTGATGGGAGATGCCTTAAAGAGATTAAAGCAAGAAATTCACGTGGAATGCTTTTACATCTGTCCTGTACAGTGAACTGCATCTTCGGAACAATGGCTACCGGCGGTTGTTGAATTGACTGTTTTGCCCTTTCAGATCACGAGTGCATTTTCGGGAGACTCCTGGAAGTCGGCGCTGAAGCTGCGGAGTTCGTGCTTTGTGCGACACTTTCGGCGTGGTTGAATTTTGTGTTGACATTCTGACGGCGGCATTTTGCACAGTGTACCTGTGCGGGCTTGTTGAATAGCCGAGACCCCGTCTATTCCACTTTTCACATTGGCCAGTGGGGAGAATTTTGTCTGATATTCGCTGGCACGGGAATGGAGCATAAAGGGTACTACCCGTTGCCGTGAAGTTGGAACCTCGACTAACTAACTAACTAAAGCAAGAATCGTCGTGGCGCAGGTAAACCTTTGCAAGACGAAAATCATACTGACTAATAAAAAGATACGTCAATTGTAATATCACAATATATTTTTATTATTTATGTGAGAAATCTTAAACTAAATGCAGAAGCAGCATAATACATAGAATAATCATGCGCATCTCATTGAAAAGAAAATTTTATTTTACGTAAGCAGACCACGTCGTTGAATTAATCATGCAGAATTGAAGAGTGCAAAGCGTAAACAAAAGATGTCACAAGAAAAATATTACTTGAACCACAGATCAAATATAGAGGAATTGTCACGATTGTGATAAGGGAATCTATTCTTCTTCTTATTCGTTCACCTTCAGAAGTCAATATGAATAAATGCATTGAAAGCAGCAGTCAACTTAAGCCTTGTTATATCTCTTAGAGTTTGTCCTTAAATTGGAGCGGATGTAGGCCAACATACTTTTCTCTGTTCTGCATATGATGGACACTTCTGCAACAAATGTTTAGTTGTCATTTTACCAGTTCCACAGTTACATACATCAGTATCTCATCAGTATCTCAGTACACCATCTTTAGTTGTTTTTTTTTTTTTTTTTTTTTAAACATGTGGTGTTTCATCCTGTCTTTCCATAGTCTGAAGATTGTAACTTGTATGGTTTCCGGTCGAGTTGGTAACATGCATAATTTTTCTGGTGACCTGGATGCTCTGATTTCCACTTGGTTCTATAATTGCTTCTTATCAATCTCTTGATCTCATCATAGGCTGTGTCTGTATCAGGCTGACGTAGTCTTCCACCTACTTTGCTAATCCGTTGGCTTCTTCATTTCCAGATAGGTTGAAATGAGAAGTAATCTGTAGAATTACAACCCTTTTGAATTTCTGGCTTAGTTCACGCATACAAGTGACTATATAAACAATGAAGCATATAAGTGTAATAGATGTGCAGCTTTTGGAACCTTATCTTGTATGCATATAAAATTGCTTCTTCCTAGGATGCGGAGATGGCACTGTGCTATTTTAAATCAACAAGTTACATACAATGATGGTACTCACATTAATATTAATAATCGGAAGGGTAAGTAGTTTTGAAGTTTTGTCACACATAATCTAAATGGACTCTTTACATTATTTTCTTCTTTTAACTGCTCTTTCTAGAACATATGCCTCTCTTCGTACATTAATACTTTTTTTTTGTCTTTGATTTAAGACAGCTTGTGTTTAACCTTGTTTTTCTTCCTGTCATATTGCTGATTTGCCTGCTCCAGCTTCCTCTCATAAATTACTCAAGGAGAATCTTTGACATCCGTAGAACTCGCTACAGTTCAAATGTGTATAAACCATAATCTCACGTGCTGTAAACGTGTTTGTTGGTAGGATTTCCTATATGGCATTGAGCTCGAGAAACTGGCCTATCCGGGCTGCAGGTTTCCATTTACAGCTGCCAAAGTATTTGAAATTTCAGCATTGTGCACATTGTATAAATTTATCCCTGAAGACTAGACGTCAGATCCGCTATCATAGAAACATGAAGATGATGCCGCACATTGGTTTCTAATATAACAAACCCATGTCACCCAGACAGTGAATTGAATAAGGTGTGACGGAGTTATCCCTGTTAAGAACTGAGAACTGATGAGATTGTCTATAAAATCAATACATGTTTCATGTAACAGAATATCTCAGGACATTGAGTTGGAGTCTGTTGGCAACGAAATACATAAGCATATAGAGGAAACATCAACCTACGTCTACGCTCAACATTCCCATATGTTAAGCGCTTAATCACGACTTGATTACATCCTAATATGCCTCTCCGCAGATGTGAAGTTGAAGTTATCTTGCACACCCGGCTGATTTGTAAACACGGAGGGAAGAATAGTTCAGCAACACAGTCCCCGTATGGGTATGGGGAGGGGGGTGGGGGTACTTTGTTACCCAGTCAGAAGGAAAACGTCTATACCAACCTTACTCCCATAGACGAAAGCCCTTCTCGGGTAACAGAAGACTTGGACGCCAATGCATCGGACATAAAAGAGTTAAGTCTCACAGTCTGCCAGTGAGTTTACAAACAACAACAATATAACATCACTTATAAATATGAGTCGGCTAATGTAGACAGCTACGAAAGTTATTTATTATAGTTTGTACGTTAAGCCCTTGTCTACATTCCGCATACTACTTTATGATTAATTATTAAATCCACAATTGTTAAAACTAACACATTAAATACCGCATTATACAAGTCATACAGTTACATATATTTTTTTTTTTAAACGAATGAACGTGAAATACGATAACATAATATGAACACAAACAAACACTTTGTAGACAAAAAAAAACACGAAAAACAATAATACTTAGCTGAAAGCAGAAGTATCCTCATCTACAAATGCCTATGCAAACATGACAATAAAATAGACTTAAGCAATAAAATCGGAATCACCGGGAGAAAAACAAGAATAAATACGGTGAACACGGAAACTGAGAATTACACACACACCCACACACACACCACACACACACACACACACACACACACACATATATATATATATATATATATATATATATATATATATATATATATATATATATCTCTTATATATAAAAGGCAATCTCCGTCCATCTGTATGTATGTATGTATGTATGTATGTATGTATGTATGTATGTATGTATGTCCTTTATACGTTCGCGAACGGCCCATCCGATTGAGATGAAATTTTCTACACGCCTTCCTCTCATTCCAGCGCTGCCAACTGTCATATTTTTGTTTCTTCTTCCTCCTCCTCCCTCCTCCCCTTCCCTAAATACGTACGTAAATATATGATGATGATGATGAAAGAATCCCCGAACCAAAACGATAGGACAAGCGAAGAAAATGACGTGACTACACAGAATCGTCACACGGCAATAATCATCATCATCAAGTGCCGTGCCGGCTGGCGTAGGCGTTCATGGTTCTCCATAGATCTCAGTCTTTGGTTTTCTGGATCAACTCTGCTGCTGATATATATGCCTCCATGCCACGGCAATATCAATAACAATTCATCTTTTTATGTGTAAGGAAGTTATCTACAGTCCTCCTCTTCCTCCTCCCTTTCCTTCCTCCTCCTCCTCCCTCTAACTCCTCCTCCTCCCTCTACCTCCTTCCTCCACCCTCCTCCTCCCTCCTCTTCCTCCCCTCCTCCTCTTCCACCTCCCCTTTCCTTCCTCCCCTCCTCATTCTCCCTCCTCCCTCTCCCTCCTCCCTCCTTCCTCCTTCTCCCTCCGCCTCCTCCTCCTCCTCTCCCCTCCTCCTCCCCTCCTTCCCCTCCTCCCTCCTCCTCCCTTCTCCCTCTCCTCCTCCTCTCTCCCTCCTCCAATTCTTACCCCTTCCGCTTCCCCTCCCCCTCCCCTCCTCTCTCCTCTTCCTCCTCCCATCCTCCCTCCTCCTCTCCCCTTCCTCCTCCTCCCTCATCCTCCTCCTCCTACCTCCTCCCTCCTCCTCCTCTTTCCTCTTTCCTCCTCCCTTTTCCTCCCTCCTCCTCCTCCTTCTACCTAATCCCA
>OY992883.1:80080361-80115361 GCA_963921405.1 Cepaea hortensis
CTCCCTCCTTCTCCCTCCTCCTCCTCCCCCTCCTCATCCTGCGTTCTCCTCCTCTCTACTCCTCCTCCTTCTCCCTCCTTCTCCCTCTTCCTCCCTCCTCTTCCTCCTCCCTCCTCCTCCCCCTCCTCCCTCCCCCTCCTCCTCCCTCCCCCATCCTCCTCCCTTCTCCTAATACCTCCTCCTCTCTCCTCCTCCTCATTCCTCCTCCTCCCTCTTCCTCCTCCTCCCCCTCCTCCTCCCTCCTCCTTCTCCACTTTCCCCCTCCTCCTAATCCCTCCTCCTCCCTCCTATTCCTCCCTACTCCTCCTCCTCCCTCCTCCTCTCTCCGCCTATCTCTTCCTCCTCCCTCCTCCTCTTCTCTCCTCCTCCCTCCTCTCTCCTCCTCCCTTTTCCTCCCTCCTTCTCCTCCCTCTACCTCCTCCCTCCTCCTCCTTCCTCCACCCTCTTCCTCCTCCTCCCTCCTCATCATTCTTCCTCCTCCTCCTTCTCCCTCTCCTCCCTCCTCCTTCTACCTCTTCCTCCCTCCTCCTTCTCCCTCCACCTCCTCCCTCCTCCTCCTCTCTTCTCCTCCTCCTCCCTCTCCCTCCTCCCTCCTCCTCCTCCCCTCCTCCTGCGTTCTCCTCCTCCCTCCTTCTCCATCCTCCTCCTCCTTCTCCCTCTTTCTCCTCCCTCCTCCTCCCCTCCTCCCTCGTCCTCCTCCTCCTCCTTCTCCCTCCTCCTCCCTCCTCCTCCTCTCTACTCCTCCTCCTCCCTCCTCCTCCTTCCTCCTCCTCCCTCTTCCTCCTCCTCCCTTCTCCTCCTTCTCCTCTTTCCCCCTCCTCCTCTTCCCTCCTCCTCCCTCCTATTCCTCCCTACTCCTCCCTCCTCCTCCCTCCTCCTCCTCTCTCCGCCTATCTCTTCCTCCCTCCTCCACCCTCTTCCTCCTCCTTCCTCCTACTCCTCCTTTTTCTTCTTCTTCTGCTGCTGCTGCCGCTGCTCCATTCCCCCAAGTTAATTGTTGGGGGAATATGTAAAGATCTTTCAAGTGCTCTTTCTAATGCTTTTTGTAAGTTGGTCTTCGTTTATCTAAGGTTGTTCTAACCGCAACCAATAAATGATTAGACAGACAGACAGACAGACAGACAGACAGACAGACAGACAGACAGACAGACAGACAGACAGACAGACAGACAGACAGACAGACAGACAAATAGTCGGGAACGGGAACTTATATGAATTAAATGAGATGCTCCCCATCAGGGGCTGGGCGAAGCCGGGCCGGGTCAGACAGACAGACAGACAGACAGACAGACAGATAGACAGACAGACAGATAGATAGTCGGGAACGACAACGGAAGCTTATATGACTACTTATATGAATTAAATGAGATGCTCCACACCAGGAGCCAGGCGATGCCGGGCAGGGTCAGACAGACAGACAGACAGACAGACAGACAGACAGACAGACATATAGACAGACAGACAGACAGACAGACAGACAGGAACGGGAACGGCAGCTTATATGACTACTTATATGAATTAAATCAGATGCTCCCCACCAGGGCTGGGCGAAGCCGGGCCGGGTCTGCTAGTATATATATATATATATATATATATATATATATATATATATATATATATATATATATATATATATATATATATATATATATATACAGAGTGCGCCAGAGAAATGTATACACCGGGTTAAACGTAATCGCATTTCAATTGAATATATTATTTTAATAACGTCATCAAAACATGTCAAGTTACACCATTTGTAGTACGCATTACGGTAGCATTGTGTTGCATGAAATATTTAAAATGATGACGTAAACAGCATGTACGAACGTCACGGGGAAAACTAAACATCATGCAACACATTCGCTACGGTAATTGTACAAAAATCGAAACTACGATTACATTTAAACTGGTGGGCGTAGTCCCGTATATCCACGTGAGAAACAGCTGCGCGAGAATCGGCAGTGGATCGTGTCGCGTTGGTTACTTAGGAGTATTGAGCCGGTCGCTCAAAAAGTAATGGCAAACTACTGAGCGTAATCTTGTCAAGAACATCAACAACAGCTGAAAAATGCTTTTGTTGACTGCAACTTCTTGTAGTGGATGTGCAACTTAAAAATAAAAAAAATAAAAAAATACAACGTCAGACACAAGAATGTTGGATATCAGATTTTGCCGAATGTAGCAAAAGTTCAAGCTGTGAATGTGTCGGCTCTTCCAGATAAGTAGAGTGTGAATTCACGTAGATGGTTAGGGCTTTTAAATCAGAAAAAGGGGGGGGGGGGGGTAGATTTTCTCATTATTATGCAAGTCTTCGGAATGCCTCCCCTTAATGATGCAAGTCTTCGAAATGCCCCCCCCCCCTTCCTTAGCTGCTTATCCCGTCCCCTTACAGTCCCGCCTGATGTGGCCGCCTCTCTGTATCAAAGCACGGCACGGCCCTGGGGAGACAGTTTGGGAGTCACTTTAAGGATGCTCATGAAATGTTCATAGAGACGATAGAAGAATGAGAAGACATAATGAAAGCAATACCCATATAATGAACAAGTGAAGGGAAGCAACCGAAAGATGGACGACCAAGTAGAACATGTCTAAGATAACAATGATCAACATAAAATAAATCGACATGAAAACAATAAGGTAAAAACATGAGAACAATAAAGCAAACACCAACACGCTGACCATAAACTCCTGACAAATATAGCAAAAGAAGATAACTATCGAGAATAAACACAAGAAGGTCCACAAACACGTGAAACACGTGAGTACATAAACAAAGAAGCGAAATGTAAGTTCACTATCATTGAACTCAAACTACTGAAAGTAAAATCGCCTAGAAAATCACACAAAAATACCTATGCAAGTTTGAGTGAATTGTAACATCCTGTAAAGGATATGGATCTAACTTTTAATAATTAAACTTATGTCAAAAGCAATTCAACATGAAATATGGTTACACACCCGCTTCACACGCGTGATCCGGGACTGTCCCGGATCCGGTCAGGGATATGCACTACTGACGAGCTCAAACGAAGGCGAAACTCGAGTATAGTGCTTCCATATTGACGTGGATAGGCCTTAGGTTCATACCAGAGTGCGATCGGCGTTGCCAGTAGTGGGTTGTGCTCAATATTTAAATTTCAAATCCCGAAACAACCACATAATCAATATGTCAAAGAATCTCGATAAATGACAGAGACAAAGAGATACCCCCGAACGTTTTTAACAAAGTTTTTGTTAACATAAAAAAAATATATTTTAAAAGGCAGAATTCAAATATGATTAGCTGAAAACATAAGCATCTTAAGACACAAACGGTTTTCCGAAACATTATAACGAAATAGTTTCTCTGGTATAAATTAATTAGCATTTTAAACTTACAAATAATATATTTTATGTACTGTAAATATCATTTAATATATGTCAATTCACAAATAAAATATTTTCTCTACCTACTTATTTGGCATGTTTAAACTGAGAAATAAAATATATTCTTTACTTTAAAGTAGGTAGCGTGTTTAAACTGACAAATAATATACGTTCTCTAATGTAAATTGTTTATTGTCACCCAAAAAATGTTTTTTATTTTTTTCTTCTGTAAATAGTTTTGCATATTTAAACTCACAAATAAAATATATCATCTACTATAAATTGTTAGCATGTTTAACCTACAAAATATTGTTTCTACATAAATTATTTATCATGTTGAAACTCATAAACAACATATTTTCTCTACTCTGTTTTATTAAGGATGTTTAATCAATCAATCATGTGCCATGCCGGAAAGCGTGGGCGGTCATGATTCGCCATTTCACTCGATCACCAGAGTCGTGGATCAGCTCAGTGTTCCTGTCTCGTCCATGCCATGTGGCCAAGCCATCCAGGTATTTTCCTCTCGGTCTTCCTCTTGGTCTGTTCCCTTCGATCTTGCCAGCTGTCACTAAGTTCTCCAGTCCATTTCTTCTCATAACATGTCCAAAAAATTTTGACTGTCTACGTCTAATTTCTCTAATCAATCTACGATTTGTCTCTTGTAGTACTTGATCATTGGTTTTTCTATCTGTCCATGGTATTCTTTGCATTTTCCTCAGAAACCACATTTCCACAGCCATCAGTTGTTTTTCAGCTTGACTGCACATTGTCCAAGTTTCACATCCATACAAAAGAACAGGCTCTATGTATCCCCTCAACACTCTTTTTCTCGTTTCAATTGACATCATTTTATTGGTCAGAATGTTTTTCATCTTGCTAAAGGCTACTTTCGCAATGGCGATTCTTGTTCTAATCTCTTCAAGGCATCTGCCATCAGATGTTATGACTGTTCCGAGATAATTGAACCGATTCACTTGTTGAAGAATATTCCCATTTACTTGTATATTACATTGTGGTACTTCGTTCTTCCTAGTGACGACCATAACCTGTGTCTTCCTACAATTAAGGATGTTAAGGTTCGCAAAAATGCTGCATTTATATGTCACCCAAAGTTGTTTCCTGTACTTTAGATACAAATTCACGCCATTTCAAATGACGTGTAGTAAGAGAATAGTTACATACAACACACCAGCATTCACAAACAATCAATGAAGAGACTAAAGGGTTCAGTCCTGTGCTATTAGAAGTAGTTTGTATGGACTACGCTTGAGTACAATGTGAGGGAGTGAAAAAAAAAAAAAAACACACACACAACAACAACAACAAACAACAACAACAATAGCAAAAAACAAAAATCATCAGACGTGCATAGGTCGCTTTTCTTTTCTAGTATTAACCATATTACAGAAAATATTAATATGGCCTATATCGCATAATAAAATGGCACTAGATGCTGATGCTATTGGGGACAACTTGTGGATTAGCGTACTCATACGGGATGCTTCTGTGCTGGTTCCTCTCATCCACTATCTTAGCAATGCGTTGAAGGTCTTCAAGAAATCTACAGACAAAGAAACAACATAGTTAATGCATATGTTGATTACCGTGCATATTAATATATCAGAATATACTGGGAATTCTTCGTATTATCAATTTTGAGGCAATTAATTTGATGAGTCAAGTCTTTATGACAAAAAAAATAACACAGATGGTCCCTGATACTCCAGAAATATTCATTTTCGGTCAGACATATTAAAGGTAGAATTAACACACTGGCCGACATGCTTTCTAGACCTTCGAACTTTGAAATATCTGACATGCAGCAAACAGACGATACAACACCAGCAGCGTCATTAACACCAGCAGCAGATTGTTCTCGAACATAGTGATTACTGTGAATCAGACTTTGTACATATATGAACGACGAGCAATGTCGATACCATTACATATAGTCGACACAGATGAAAAGAACATTGTAAATAGACACTTCAGGATCATCGCGTCGAATATCGGACAGTGTAAATAGAAACTGTGTGTAGAATGTAGATATTCAAAGGGAAAGGACGCGACATCATCACCTTGCATAGAGCAACTTAGTTTAACTATTATACTAGTGTAAAATGCATGTATTTGTGATGTATATGATAATATTTTTATTGAAGTTTCACATCATAATGTAGTTTTTATGTTTAGTTTAGTTTAGAATTACATAACAACTTCTCTTGTCAGTAAATTAGTAACACCAGTTTTCCGACCCCCATGTAGATACAGGAACAATTAGACGTAAATATAAGTACATTACTTAATTACATCTTATAAGTCTCGTAATAGACTATCATTCCATCGCTAATTATATAATAGGTAGGACATTTTACTTTAGTTAAGACAGCTTAATTTAAAAGTATAACGTAAGTAGAATTAGAGAACAATAGTTAGATTAAGGGAACCAACACATTTCACTTCATTTCATTCAGTTACTTAGATTATCTTCCATGAGTTAATAAATCTCAGCACACCAAAGTAGAGTAGAACATGTAATTATAATAGTTAGTATATTTAGGATTAGCCTAGTCAACCCAGTCAACTTGTAAATACTATAAATAAGATAGTTAGTGCTAATAGACAGCACTATTATTCGGCTCTACAAATGTTTAGAGTGAGCCAAAACTATGTTTTTAATTTTTGGTATTTTGTCCATTTTATTTCATAATATTATTTTAATGACAGAAATTTTTTCTACACCTGTGATGAGTGAATGTAGAGAGAGAAAGGCGAGAGCAAGGATAAAGTGAATGTATTAAATAATATGTGAATGAACAATGGGGCATTTCTTTTTGCCTTACCGAAGAGTTTTTATGATTTGTTTTCGTCTTATATGTGACACATGTGCTTGTGTAGTTTTATGTGTGTTGTTGCCATTATTACACTGCATGTATAGGAGTATTTTCCCGCATCTCAGCTCAGCGGAGCAGTCACAAATTAAGCAAACGCATTCATTGGTGACTGCGTAAACCAATCTGCGATGCTTGAAAACGTCATTCAGTAAATTATAGACATACATCTATGTTTGTGATTTAAACATACACTAAGGTTTAAATAAACACGCAAACAACCAGATATATTTACATATAAAAATACAGACAGCACTATAAAGGAAAGGAGGGAAACTCATGAACATGGGACATAACAGACTTAGGAAACTTTGAGACCACAGTGAAAGATTTACCCACAAACGGAAGTTAGAGAGGTGAACATTAGCTAACACACAATATGTAATAGAGTTGGAGAAACATTACACGGAAGCCATGAATTTTATTCATGTTTTGTACCCGTAACAGGGACAATTTGTTCGGGATGTCGGTCAATCGACATTTTGAAAAGCAGGTCTTATTGACATTTAGGCTTTGGTTCGATACAGCTTTCATATGTGTAATGAAGATGAGTGTGGACTCTTGCCAACAGTACAGTTGTGCGATGCTGATTATAAGCCAGTGGATAGATACAACAGTGTGACATCAGACTTTCATAAGTCATTGATTATACCCAGGACATGCTTAGTTAACCCTAGCCTGCACTTTGACAAAATTAGACCCAACTAATTTTTTTTAGATGTTACGACAGATTGCGTCACACCCAATAACTTGAATTTGGTGACGCACAACAGGGGGGGGGGACGAGAGCGTGTCAAAGAGCTGGATATATAGATAGAAGTAGGACAAAGACAGAAGTAAGGAAAGGACAGAGACAAGACATAGATAAGGACCTTTACAAGAGAATAGATAGAGAGAGAGACAGTATAAGGAGATAGAACTCCAAACAGTCTAGGACAGGACATGGATAGGACACGCACGTGTCATAACTAGGACATGACGGGGATCAACTCCCAAGATAGGACAGTGGACGTTGGTCACGGGGAACTACCCGTAAACAGACTGAACAGTAGTACAGCTGTAGGGTGAAGAGTACTGGACCGCTGAACTACGTGACAAGTGACGGAGCACGCAGCGTTGCTGACCGCACGAGAACTAAGGACCAGTAACTGAACGAGACCTGTAAACTTAGGCAGACCGGACTTGACAGTTAGAGCGACAAGACCTGTGTGATGTTACTCTAGCCACTGTGTAGTTTAGACAGGACGCAGTGAGACATAGCGAGTGTGAATTGAATAATGTGTTTGAGTATTTGAATGCGTTTAATGTATGCTCGAGAAGCGAGCTGTATATATCTGTGTGGCCATATCGCCTGATAGTAGTTGTGTAGAATAAATATTGATTTATTATATACCATTCATACCATCGTGTTTGTGATCGTGAGGGATGAATGAAGTGGCCAGCATGCCTGTATGAATTCAGGTTCTTGACAACAATAAACAAACCATAAATGCCCTGAGAAATACATTCGCAGGCCTGATTTGTGTGGGATAACTTTCAATGCGCACGGATATCTCCATCAGAGATCCACTCACCTGCCATCGTTGGCATGCGTAGATTCGTAGAAACATAGATTGGTAGACTAAGTAAATGATGGGGAGATTGGTAGACAGGTAAATGGGTAGACAAAGTAGATGATGGGTCGATATAGATTGGTACACTAAATAGACTGATACAGTGGGTCTCAACCGGTGGGGAATCCCAGGGTGGAATTTTAGGGTTTCCAGGGGGCGGGGGGAATTAAGATTATTTCTAGATTGCGTTAATACAAGAACCGATTACTTGATATTGTTTTTCCCTTCATACGTTACGGTTCTGTACATATCACCGTCGGCTACGTACAAAGACAGAAGCAGAAGTGGCTAAGCGATAACATCTGGACGAAGATACAAGAAAGAAAACAAGCAAAACTAACACTTCTTTCTGCAAAAGACACATCTACATATGAAACCCATAAGCAAAAATACTCTATGTTGGATAAAGAGGTGAAATCAAGCGCACGAAAAGACAAACAGAACTTTATTCACAGCCTGGCCTCCGACGTCGAATCAGCTGCCAGAACTGGAAACAACAGAGCCGTATTCCATATCATGAAGCAACTATGCAATCACTCACCTACACCAAATATACCCATCAAAGACAAACAAGACAATCAATTGTTATCCGATGACCTTCAAAAGCAACGATGGGCAGAACATTTCAAAGAAATACTAAATAGACCGCAGCCTGACACTGTTCCGAACCTGGATGGAGAAATTACTATTCCCCCACTAGATGCCTCCTGCGAGTCATTCACCATGGAAGAGATTAAAGCAGCCATCAAAAAATTGAAGAACAACAAAGCTGTTGGTGAAGATGAAATCTCAGGAGAAATGCTCAAAGCAGCAGATGAGAACACCTTACAACGTTTGTTACAGCTGATCAATGAAATCTGGCAAAGCGAATCCCCACCACAACAGTGGAAAGATGGTGTAATTTTCAAACTGCCTAAAAAGGGCGATATGTCTGATTGCAATAATTGGCGTGGTATCACTCTATTATCAGTACCAGGAAAACGTTTTTGTAGCATGTTACTTGAGAGATTGAAAAAGGCGATAGATGAAAGGCTCAGAGAAGAACAAGCAGGCTTCAGATCAAAACGGTCATGCATAGACCACATTTTCACCCTCAGAATAATCATTGAAGACTCCGTAGAATTCCAGTCGAAATTAATCATCAACTTTGCCGACTTTCAAAAAGCCTTCGACAGCATCCACCGTCCTTCACTTTGGAATCTACTTAACATCTATGGTTTTCCTACCAAATATACCAACGTCATGAAATCTTTCTACAAAGAGACACGTTGCTGCGTAAGAACAGAAACAGGCAACTTTGACTGGTTCTCAGTCGAAACAGGAGTGAAACAGGGTTGTGTCTTATCACCGATGCTTTTTGGAATAGCTATCGATTGGGTCATGCGCAAATGCACAAACAACACAAATATGGGTATCCATTGGGTTGACAAAATTCTAGAAGACCTGGACTTTGCCGACGACATAGTGCTTTTGAGTTCAACACACCCGGATGCCCAAGAGAAAATAAACCACCTCCAAAATATTTCAGGGCAAATTGGTCTCCAAATTAACACCACAAAAACAAAGACTATTGATCTTACCAACAGTTCAGATGACACCAAATTGAACAGCTACGTTCTTGAAAAAGTCAACAGCTTCACATACTTAGAAAGCAAAATGACATCTACAGGGGACTCAAAACCAGAAATATCATCTAGAATCGCACTGGCATCTAGTGCCTTCAATAAACTGTCAAACATCTGGAAGTCAAAGACACTCAGCAAACACACAAAACTTAAAATCTTCAACGCTTGTGTGATTCCAGTGTTAACATATGGATGTGAAAGTTGGAAATCAACGGTAGCTTTAGATAAAAAAAATTAGACAATTTTGAGAACAAATGTCTTAGAAGACTTCTAAACATCCACTGGACAGACTTCAGAACCAATTCGCAAATAAGACAAGAGACTAAGCAAGATAAAAATGTTTTGCGTATCCTTTTACAGGACTTAGCTGTCAACAGAAGCATCTTTCAGCTGTCTGTTGATCTCTTGGCAAGATTACGCTCAGCAGTTTGCCATTGCTTTCTGAGCGGCCGGCTCAGTATCCGCAAGTCACTAGCGGGGGTCGAACCACCTCAGTTCTCGCTCCGCTGCGAGACTCTGCGTGATAAACGGGATTACAGAGAGAAAGTGTTGTAACTCCTAAGAGTGGGGGCTCGTCCGGGATTATTCCAAGATCTTTGTGTGTTGTAGACCTCTCACATAGGGATAGGGACTTTGTCTGTATCCTCTACTTCAGTCTACATAAGATTCTACTACTTCTACCTATCTCCTAACTGTCTGACGGACATTTGTGTTGTGGTGATTAGTTAGTACTATTGATTATTGATTCATTGTATTGCTTCACCCACACATACTTGAGTACCCACCTATCATAGTCAACATGTCTACCCAAGAGTTAGACTTGGACAAAGTTCAGGAAACTGGACGTAAGTCTGGTCTTGAAGGAGATGCTTTGAAATCCTATGTCCAAGAGGTGGAAAGAAATTTTCGCCAAGAGGAAAAAGAGAGGAGGAGAGCAGAAATAGAACTGGAAGCCAGTAAAGTGGCTCTTGAGGAAAAGAGGATAGCGGCTGATACTGAAATGAAACGGCTTGAGTTGGAAGCCGAGAAAGAAAAACGTGACCATGAGTATCGAATGAAGCTACTTGAGGCACAAGTGCCTGCTACAGGTGTAACTGATGGAGCTATGGGAGGAGGTGTACCTCCTGGCTCAGAGTCAACCAGTAGACGTGACTACCAGGCTATGAAATGGCCTTTACTGCCGTTCGAACCCGAGAAGGGACGGATAGACCAATACTTAGAGAAGTATGAAGCCATGTCTATTGCAATGGGTCTAGACAAACAGAAATGGTGTTTGAAACTCTCCCAGGGACTCCGTGCCGAAGGTTATGAAGTGTATGCACGCTTACCACCGGGTTTACAGAATGATTACCCGGCATTGAAAGCGGCTCTCTTGAAGAGATTCGAGATCACAGCGCACTCATACCGAAGGAAGTTTCGGACTGCGAAGCGAGAACCTGGTGAACTGTTTTCAGCATACAGTGTGAGATTGAACTCATACCTTCTTAAATGGATGGCCTTGGCCGGATTTAATGAGGAGTATGAAAGTTTGCGTGAGTTGATGGTTGTAGATCAGATGCGAATGCAAATGTCTAAACCCTTGCGAAACTTCTTAGGTGAGAATGGGGCTGAGAGATTGGATATAGTCACCAAGTTAGCCGAAAGATACGTTGAAGTCTATGGCGAGACTGGGGACACCAGTCCAACAGATCCGAGATCGAAAGATCCGGATCAAGGTAAGTCAAAGAAGAAGTCAAAGAAGACCAAAGGTTCTGATGAACCAAATAAACAGGTAAACTCTTTAGAGATCTCTAACGTCAACCAAGGTAAGAATAGCCCACCTAGTTCTCCAAAGAGGAAGTGGAGTGAACGATGGTGCAAATTCTGCAAGTCCAGCACTCACAATACGAGTGAGTGTAAGAGTAAGCCCAAGGACTTTCACTTTGCTTGTCTTGCAGAGGTTAGGGATAGGGCTTGCAGGAAAGTGAAGTCGGTTGATGGGAATGGAGAAACTAGACGACCTCCAGTGGTTGAGAGAGTAGAAGTGAATGGGCGACAGGTGATGTGCCTCTACGACACAGGATTGCAATTTTCAGCTATAATTGCATCCCACCTGACAGGCCCAGAGCAACTCACCGGGGAGATGACGGAGATACAGCCAGCCAGTAGGAGTGCTGTGGCGATACGTTGCCCGATTGCCAATGTGGAGATTCAGAGCAAGTACGTTACTGGACGCATTCAGGCGGCAGTAGTACCGGATCCTCTCTATCCCCTAATTCTCGGCCGGAAGTACGTGTTTCTGGGCGAACCAGAACACCCTAGCATCCATAAGTCTAGGCAGGTCAGAGATGCAGAGGAAGAGGGTCTAGAAAAGGTAAGTCTCCGAAATACTCACCCGGATGGAATGAGTAATGCTCGGAGCAAGGATGCGGCGGAGTGTCCTTGTTCGGAATGGTTGCCCAACAATGAAAACCCGTTAACTCAGGGTAAGTTCAACTCTGATAACCAGTCACCGTTAATTCAGACTGGAACAGAGAAAAGGCAGAGGGAACGTAAGTTGGTTCCTGAGAGCTTCAGAGCTAGTCTGCTGCGAACGGTACATGTCAGGTCCCCAACCGGACATCTGACTGTAGGGACAACCAGTAAATGTCTATCCCGGTACTATTGGTGGCCGGGAATGACAGGCGACGTGCGCAGGTATATTAGGTCTTGTCCGGAGTGCCGTAAATGCACACCTGAGAAACGGACGAAGACGAAGATATCCTTAGAGGTTGGAGACCGAGTTCTAGTACTCCTCCCAATCGAGGGGAACGAATTCGAAATCGGGTGGCAGGGCCCATTCCTAGTGGATAAAGTGGGGCTCCACAAGCACTATGGAGTGGTGATCCTGGGAAAGTCTACTACTTTCCATTCCAGTCTCCTCATGCGCTATGAGGGGAAGCCCGATGATAAGTCCACCAGCCCAAGGGCGCAGAGATTCGCTGAAAGAACGGTTCGGGGTTCAGGTCAGGTAGCGGAAAGCCTGTCACACCATAGGCAGTCCTATATGTATGTGCAGGTACCTTCTTCGGTTCAGCCCGGTGCTCGGGGGAACATGACCGGCCAAAGGAACACCCGCAGTGCTAGCTACACTGAGAACCGTGGTCGGAAGAGGTGGGTTGTGTCAGAACGGACACAGACCCTTGGTCCCTCAATCCGACCGACTGCAGTCCAGCTGGGTCCTCGAAAGGGGAAGCTGGAGTTGCAGAAGTCCAGTAAACTCTGGCAGGAACGATCGTTAAATCAGGTCGAGACGGGAGCTCTGGTCCGCAAGATACTGCGAGATGCCCGATCGCAGTAGCGGAGTAGGCGTTGATCACCCGTGATACTGAATAGCTTGTCACCCCACCGAATGTGGTAAAAGTATTCTATACAATATTGACGGGTTAGACTTCCTCACGCGCCATCCGGTCTCTACGAAAGAAGAACGAACGACATAGACAGCTTCTGCGTAGAAGTGGAACGACGGGGTCGATCCTCTTAAAGTGGGGGCCTATGTGACGAAACGCGTTTATCTGTCTTGGGTCGTCAAGATCCCGCACTATTTTGGCGCGTCATCGGGGACTTTCCCAGCTAAAAATAGACTGAGGGAAGCCGATGGAGGACTTATTATCTAGAATCTTCTCGAAACACCGGAATTCGAGTAACCCGTGATGTTGGGTATCGCTCTAAATTCTCGTGCAGAGAGATCTAGAAACTCTAGGCGGGGAATTACGGTTTCCCGAGAAAGTGTATTTTCTCAAGAAGCACTCGCTTCTAGTGCGCATTGAGTTGGCACGAAGCGGGAAATTGGCTAAACCAGTCATTCACTTACTTTTGTTCGAAGAGAACAGACGCAGGCCTGATGTGAGCCATTTTTGTGTTGCGTCTCACCTCAACCATGATTCGGCTGACTGTTATGGAAAGGAAGCTGAGAAGCCCTTGAACAGTTCGGAAGCTGACTGGAAGCTGAGTTCTCACCATTCAGGTAGATATTTGGTTAAATCATTTAACTTTGTACGTGTGTTCCACACGCCATTGTTCTAACCTCATTACCTATGCGGATGCCCTTGCATACTAATTAGCAAACCGATCGATAACGTAGTTGACGGTGAATCGTGGGTTTGTTTACCGTGTGCTCGCGAATCAGCTGTTAGGAACGCCGTAATGTGATGTGAGCGATTTGGGTTCCAAATATATGTACCATATATTGCCAATCGTTGCATATATTAGGTTGCTGTGTTAGAATAAAACATAGTTACTTGTGCCGGATGGAAACTTAGATTATGTCAGTCAGTTGCTGAAGCCAGAAGAACGGTTAGACAACCAGGTAAGTTGGTAGGTGGAGATTCAGACAAAATTGTGCTTAGTTACTAAGTAAAGGAAGAACTTAGTTCTGTGCCACCAGGAATGATGTAACTATTGTGTAGTAACTTAATAGTGAATTCATTGTGTGGAACAGCGGATTTCTGTGGAAAGATGAGTTGCTTCGGTGCTATATCTATATATATGTATATGATGTGACTTTGTGTATATATATTGGGTCATGGCATGGGATACTTCCTGGGGTAATTCCGAACGCCGAATAGATCGACGCGTGATAACACTGCGTGCCGTCGCGATATAAATATGCGTTCTGAAATCTTGTCTGAGCTATCCTGTTTCTTTCATACTGGCGCTAGTGCGAGTGAATGCTAAGGTGCTGGAAGTATGGAAGGATGCAAGGAGGCTGTATGAGACTGGGGAAATATAGGATATGGGGGATGTGAAAGCAAGTTATGAAAGTATGTGTTGGTAGACCAAACCAACGATGAAGTTCAGTCCATGCCAAGGCTAAACCACTTGGGAGGACAGAACTGGAACAGTACCCTTGGAACATGTGGGGAACATGTATTCTCAAGAAGGCTTCTTGACTCTAAGGCAGAGTCTGATAAGAAGAGTTTGCTATAGCGTGGGCAGGTGGTCCCACCAGCAAACAGGCTTGTGTACATATTGGATGTGATCATGTACTATTCCTATATCCCGAGGGATGGTATATTGATCAAGATTATGTTTCTTAATGTACATTGATGATGTTAGGAACGAGTCTAGGGACTCTTTACCTATTGGTTTAGTTCGATTAAATTAGAACAATAACAGCCTTGTATCACTACTGACGTTAGCGACGACTGGTAGATGATTAGGGATAGGTGAGACCTATGATCAGACTCGTCATTCTGATTTCTGGCTCTGTTTGACGGGCTGTTCTGTGAGGCCAGCTGACATTTGTGAACCCATGCTTTGCTACTCTCCATATAGAGATAATGCTTTGGTTATATGAATAACTAACTAGCATGACTGAGGGTTGAGTAGTTATTGGTAGGATGCATGTGGACTAATGTTTGGGCCAGTATACTCTCACCGGTCGCTCTTCCTTTTCAGGAGTTTGCCTGTTGAGGAACCTGTCAACTATAATTGTTGTTGGCAGGAAACCACTTCGTGTGACACAGCGAAGGGTTCAGTTCTTTACTTATCACGCCAGACTCAACCACACCATGTACCCAATGTGATTCACCATGCGTGAAGTTTGCTTCAAGACATACAACTGCCCTGAAGGTGCACGTGTGGGAAGTGATGGTTTGTGATCGTTTTCAAATAATAGAAGATACTCTGTTTTTGCCAGGAACATTTCAGCATTTTGAGTAATCATGCTCAACGAAAGGAAACACCGGTCCGTCTATTATGACGGGGGTTCTGCCTAAACGCAGAAGTAACTGATCTTCAGACACTTGAATGGTTCTTTGGACAGCTCTAGGGGCAGGTCTTGAGAAGAACTACACCAGTTATTAACTTGGGGCAAAGGTAACCCGGTGGAAGGGACTATGGATTATAGTCCAACCTGAATTGTTTCCGTGAAATAGATGTCTGATTCTATTAATGTACTGTCTCAGTATGAAGATATAAACTGTGTTCGAGTAGGACTCAGTAACATTTTCAGTAGCCATATCTGATTCTACAAGCAGGGTGACTATGAGAGACCATTGAATTGGTCAGTGACATTTGTCCATCCATGTTCCTGTGATGTGATGAAGGGACCATTGAATTGGTCAGTGACATTTGTTCATTCATGTTCCTGTGATGTGATGAAGGGACCATTGAATTGGTCAGTGACAGATCCGTTCTGCAGTGGGACTGTGCTATGAGTGACAGACCATTCGATTGGTCAGTGACTATTTAAGTTCATCGAAGTAACGAATACTTGGAGTCAAGGCCAGGAGGATTGTCTCCCAACCAGTATTGTTCGAGAACTGTATTAACAGTGACTCCGTGGGAGTGATATAGATGCATTTGGTCCAGTGAAGTGTGGTCCAGCAGTGACTCTATTGTTGTGGATCCACGTTCGGGATACGGAGTGGTCTCCAAGGTTCTAGTCATCTCACTGGAAGGAAGCCGGGTGAGTGGCGGACCGACTGGACGGGACATCTGCATCCACCCTACTTCTCAACTCGATGAAGACACCTACATCTCTAATTCTGTCTCTACTCTATCTTCTATTTGTGTAAATAGATTCTTCTATCAGGATGTTCATTTCAGTTCTATATTCTCAAGGGTAGAATAAACTTTATGTAAGTTGACTTGCTCTTTGTATAATGATTGAGTGTGGTCTCGGACGATGCCTAAGTGTTCATTGTTCAACAGGTGTAGGTAGTTATTGGGGGTCTAGAATCTGGAGGGGTGTGTAGACGTAACTAACTAACATGAGATCAACCACAGAGTAAAAATGTGTATCTGCTCGTCCAACCCCTGGGGCTAGAATACACGGGAGTGCCAGAGACACCTCGGGTGTGGTTCACTCTCACTACCCAAGGTGAACTCGATACACTCCGTTACAGAGTGTAACCACTAAGCAAGATACAGTATCCAATTTCATAAGAAGACGCCGTTGGAACTACATCGGCCATGCACTCAGCATGGACAAGACAAGATTCCCCTACCAAGCCCTCATATGGTCACCGGTAGGGAAAAGAAAACGGGGAAGACCAAGAGAGACCCTGCGTAAAACAATCATTAGAGAAGGCTCATTCAATGACCAAGTAAATATCCAAGATCTACAACAGGTAGCAGCGAACCGCCAGGCATGGAGAGACATGACTTCTGCCCTATGCGCCGCCTTAGGCTCAAGAGGAAAGACTAACTAACTAACTAACTATCACCCTTCTGAAATTCATTTTATAAAGTAAATAGATCCGCAAATCACGTTTTATGTAGATGTCTAGACTTGTTTTAGTATGTGCTATTAAATTTAGCTTCAATTATTACGTATGCTGTGTAGGGGCAGGAGGAACTTTTTAGGGAGGAATCACGAAAAGGGGGGGGGGATGACGTTCTAAAAATATTGTGGGGGGGGGGGGGAATGACGAATAAAAATATGGTGAAGGGGGGCAAGGGCCAAAGAAGGTTGAGAACCACTAGACTGATAGGTGATAGAGATTGGTACACTAAGTAGAAGATAGGTCGATAGAGATTGGTACACTAAGTAGACTGATAGATCGATAGAGATTGGTACACTGCGTAGACATAGGTCAATATAAATTAGTACACTAAGCAGAGTGATAGTTCGATAGAGATTGGTACATTACGCAGACTGATACGTCGATAGAGACTGGTACACTACGTAGACTGATAGGTCAATATAAATGATAACACTAGGTAGACTTATAGGTCGATACAGATTGGTGCACTACGTAGACGATAGATCGATAGAGATTGGTACACTAAGTAGACTGACACGGCGATATACATTTTGGTTTTGCCATGGCATTTCCTTTCTTTGTGACTGGATTAGTATAGGTCCCGACATTGCTTGGGGGACTATTTTTTTTTTCTTTTCTAGCTGTAATTTAGAACTGCTAGTAGCTTTCTTTTTTAGTGTATGGTTGCTTCAGTACTCTTTCCTATAATGTCATGTGTTAATTCCATCTATTCCAAGTGTGTTCTATTTTAGACATTTGTTTGCTTGTTCCAATTTGTTTCAATTTTAAATTTGTCATTTTATATTTTATAACTATCTTCGTAATATTATATGACTATAGTTCTCTGATTGCTTTTTCTGTTCTATTGTGAAATCGCCGGCTGCGTGGTGAATAGATTACGGACGCTGTTCGTTATCCCGCATACCCGAGTTCAAAACACAGCTGTGGTCGATTTGACATCAGAGAAATTTTATGGGTGCCGGTCCTTCAGAAAGCAATGGCAAACTACTGAACGTAAACTTGCCCAGGAATTACGAACAGCCAAAAAATGCTGGTGTTGATTGCTACGTCCTCTAAAGGATGTGCAGCTAACTTTAACATTGTGAAATCAATGCTGTTTGCAATTTTATAGTATTCCATCAGTGCATTGATAACCTTTTCCCATGTAAGCATGACATTTTTCATGTTTAGTTGCTATTTGTGTGTTACTAAGTTCGTCATTATTCATTGGTTATTACTAGTTTTCATAGCTTAGTTCCACCCCTGTCAAAATTCAGGTTAATTTCTTTCTCTCCAACAATCTTTAGTTATTTGACACTGATGTTGGATGTTGATGATGATGGCGGGTGACACTGATGTTGGACAACAGGATGCCTTCATCCGACATACAGGACTTCACGTTGGAGCTCAAGCCAACAAATACAAGCAAGCAAGCATTTGATTTAATGTTCTTTTACATCTTGCCGAGAAGGCTTTTGGCGAGATGTTTGCGACAGTTGTTTGTTCTCTCTCTACCATCTTGCTGGCACTGTTAACTTTGTCCTCCAGAATGTGTTATTCGTCAGTCCAATATGGTTTATAATTCTCTAATTCTCTAAAATGAAATACTGTGGACGTGTAAAAAAGACTTGTGTGTCTAGAAGAAGAAAAAATGAAGGAAGCCCACCAGGAGGGACTTTGTGGCTAAGGGGTTACAAATGTAATTCGTAATCCTGCATACCGCGTTCGAAACACAGCTGTGACCGATTTTGAATCAGACCTCCTTGCGTTGGTTTCCATACAATGGTATGAGTGCCAGCAATGGCAAACTACTTAACGTAAACTTACCCAGGATTCACAAATAGACAAAGAAATGCAGGAGCTGACTGCTACGTCCCGTAAAGGATATGCTACTAACTTAACTTCAACTTAAGGCTGAGTTATTTGGAACCTAAGTCAACATTAAAACTCCGCCTTGATTAGAGATTTGAACACATGACCACCAGATCTGCAGGCAAGCGTGCTGACCACAAAACTAAGCCAGCTCCCACATCCGGTTTACAACAGAGGGACATTTGGAAAGCGTATGTGGACGAGGTTCTGCACAGGATAGACCAAAAGATGATGATGAATGATAACCAGCAGTTACATACTTGTCAACGATGGCGATGGCTGCAGGATCAAACACGTACTGGACCTCGAAGTTGCCCAGGCTGTTGGTGCCCTTGGTGCTGAGAATCTTCATGATATTCATGATGATCAGCATCTGGTTTCTGTTGGCCAGGCACTTGAGCAGGTCCTGCTCCGTGGTCGCCACAGTCTGCAACCAGCATGTGATTCTATCTTTCAGAACGTACATCATTTCTTCAATTTTGTTTTCGTTATGATGACAAATTTCCTTAACACCATGCTTTACCTTCTTGTATCTGCCTTTCACTATTTACACCTCTCTATCGCCACCCCCCCCCCAACACACACACACACACACACACACACACACACACACACACACACACACCCTCCCCCAGTTGTACTTTCTTCTGTCCTCTCTGAGTTTATTGTTGTTCTTTCGTAATCCCTCATTTTGCATCGTTCATTGTATTCCATTGTACGCACATCAGTAGTATAGTAGGGGACATATCCGCTGATTTTGAGGAGGAAATAGATAACCTCCTCCTCCTCCTCCTCATCCTCCTCCTCAAAGGAAATGATAACTCCTGATATTGATTTTTTTAAAGCGGGGCGTAGTCTAGAGGCTCATCAGATTGTGCGTGGTGAGTATGGTCAAGGCAACTCTTTTGTTTCTAAGGGCAGATAACTATTGCCTGGGAGTATAATATGTCTAATTAATTGTCAAAATAAAATAAATAAATAACAAAATAAAAAGACCGGTGTGTAACAAACACGACACACCAACACGTCCTACACTAACATACATTACGTATAACACACCCCATGCTGACACGCACCCCACATAACACACCCCACACACTAACACACATCCCCCACTAATACTCACCCCACACTAACACATACCCCACCTAATACTCACGCCACACTAACTCACACCCCACAATAAAACACACATCACACTAACACACACCCCACACTAACACACACTATGCACTAACACACTCACCCCACACTAACACACACCCCACACTAAAACACACCCCACACTAATACACCCCACATACCGTACTGGTCGGCGGATTGCCTTTCATCAATGCCGGGTACTTGGGAGGGAAGCCATACTCTTCGTACTGGGGAAAGTTAGCCATAGCATGGCCAACACTACAGATGTAGATGATACTTGTGACAATCTGGGTCAGCTGGGCGTTGGTGGTGATGCGTCCATTACCGGGGACACCCTGCAATCAGATTTTCACGTGTATTGTGTGACAGGTTGTTGGCCTAGCATTAAGCACATTCTTCTTGTTCTTCTTTTCGTTCGCTTGCAATGATCCGCTATGTGTAATTTTGTTTTCTGCAATTCTGTCAGGTTTCCATAGAGTTTGATATGTGGTTTTTGTTTCACCCAACCATAGAAAAGACCTCAATGAATTGTTATGTAGTTTTGCATGTACAGTGGTACCTCGGTTTACGAATGCCTCAGGTCACGAATAATTCGGGTTACGAACAACAACTTCGAAAAAAAATTGTCTCGGGTAACGAACAGTGCCTCGGGTTACGAACGAAGGCGAGAGAAAGAGCAAGGTTTAACGTTGGAGACAAACGATCGCGTAGAGTACAAACGAAGACCACGCAGTTCTAACATCTTTTAGCGCTAGAATAGGTAACCTAGTTTCGGAAGTGTTCGCAGCCTCGCTTTCATTGACCTTACTAAACAGCAGTAAAAGATTTCGTAGCAGTGGCACTGTGTTCAGTTGATCTCTTTCATTATTTTCCTTGTTAACCCCATCAAGTATGAGTTCTAAGAACGGTAGTGGTGCTGCTAAGAAGCAGAAACTTATAACAGTGGAGGTAAGGAAGGAAATAATTATGAAATATGAACATGACGTTTGTGTGTGTGTGTGTATGTGTGTGTGTGTGTGTGTGTGTGTGTGTGTGTGTGTGTGTGTGTGTGTGTGTGTGTGTGTGTGTGTGTGTGTGACATCACTAATGAGTACAGCATGGCTAAATCAGCTGTCTCCACCATCATAAAGAACAAAGAGTTACTCAAATCAATCGATGTGGCTAAAGGCGTAACTAATCTGCAGAAGCAAAGACCTTCAAATTTTAGAGAAAGTAGAAAATCTTCTCTTGATCTGGATCAATGAAAAGCAACTTGCAGGAGACAGTGCTAGTGAGGCAATATGTGAAAAGGCGAAGCTGTTGCACAGTGATTTATTGTCGAAATTGCTTGGTACAAGTGCTGAGACTGACGATTTTAAAGCCAGCAGATGCTGGTTTGAAAAGTTCAAAAAAAAAAGAAGAAGAAGAAGAAGAAGAAATTAGGCACGGAGAGGCTACAAGTTCTAACGAGAAAGAAGCAGAAGCGTTCAAGGTGGAATTTGATAAGATCATCAAAGAGGAAGACTACTTTCCACAACAAGTCTTTAATTGCGATGAAACGGGCCTCTTCTGGAAGAAAATGCCAAAGTGGACCTTTATCACCCAGGAGGAGAAAGCACTGCCGGGGCACAAACCAATGAAGGACAGGCTAACTCTGCTGTTCTGTGCCAATGCCAGTGGTGACTGCAGATTACGCCAATGTTTGTATACCACTCAGAAAATCCTCGCGTCTTTAAACGCAACAATGTAAAAAAAAAAAAAAAAATCAGACTGCCTGTGATGTGGAAGTATAATGCTAAGGCATAGATGACAAGAGCCATCTTTATGAAATGGCTGGCTAAACTGTGTGCCCCAAGTGTGAAGAAGTACCTAGAAGAAAACAGTCTACCCCTTCGATGTCTGCTGCTTATGGACAATGCTCCTGCCTACCCACCGGGTCTGAAGGAGGACTTGGATATGGAGTATGGCTTCATCAAGGTCAAATTTCTGCCTCCCAACACCACTTCTCTGCTTCAACCAATGGACCAGCAAGTGATCTCCAACGTCAAGAAACTGTGCACAAAAGTGCTCTTCTCAAGGTGTTTTCAGGTCACTAATGACACCGAATTGACTCTGAGAGATTACTGGAAAGAGCACTTCAACATCCTCCACTGCATCAACCTCATTGACAAGGCCTGGAATGATGTCTCCACCCGTACATTGAAGTCTGCCTGGAAGAAAATATGGCCACGTGTGTGCCAGAGAGAGAAGAGGTTGAAGGATTTGAGGCAGACGCAGCAGCTGTAGTGGATTAGATTGTGTCCTTGGGCAAATATATGGGCCTGGAAGTCCATGGCAACTATTTGGAGGAGCTTATTGAGGACCACAGTGGAGAGCTCACTACAGATGAGCTTGTGGATCTTCAGAATGAACAGCTAATGACATTAAAGGAGGAGCAGTCTTCCGATGATGAGGGGCCTGTGACCGTTTCAACTGCCAGGATTAAAGTAATTTGCAGCAAGTGGGCAGGTGTCGAAGACATCATTGTGAACCATCATCCAAACAAACTTGTTGCTAACAGGATAGTAAACCTGATGAATGATAACGCGATGGCCCACTTCAGAAAGATTCTCCAGCAAAGGAAGCGACAAATTCCCCTTAATAGTTTCTTGGTGCAGAAAGATTCCTAGTCGGCTGCCAAGAAACAGCGACAAGAAACTCCTGAAACTAATGATTCAGAATAGCAAAGAAAGTAAAATCTTTCTCAGGATCGTTTTCTTGGTAAGAAAGATAGACTAAATCCTTTTTTTTTAAATTTTACTTTTAATTTATTTGGTTGTTTTCTTTCTCTTTATTTAATACGTAATGTACACACATTCTTTGCGTTTTGTCAGGTAAACGACATCTTGAAACGTATTGTCTCTGTTTCATTGATTTCAATGTTTCGGGTTACGAACCGAGTTCTGGAACGAATTAAGTTCTTAACCCGAGGTACCACTGTACTTATCGTAGTTCTACTTACCGTAGAACACATCTTTAGTTTTGTGTACAGGTGACTGTTGAGTCTGTTATATCTTGTTCTGATTGTAAAGATACTAAATTGCACAGTCCTTTCCTACATGCTGTCTATTAACATCTCGCATGTGGTAAATAGATATACTGTGTTTTATACGAGAACTACAAACTCACATATTCCAGACTTATATACTGTACAAAGACGTTACCAATGTATAAGCAATACGTAAAGCTTCCATAAGAGTGACGGTGACTGAAGTTTAATATGCATGCGTTTACCAAGTGGTAAAAGAGCTTTTGAAGCATTATGTTACATTACAGTCGTTGAGTATCACGTTTTACTGCTGCAAGCGTAAACTTCAGGTACCTCAGGTATTATTGCTCCACACATAACTTCAGTCACAAGCTGCAGTACTACTGCGCCACAAACCAACTACAGTCACAACGCTTCAGCATTACGGCTCCACACACCAATTTCAGTCACAATTCTATTGTATACCGACTCAGTTCACGATCTGCGGGTATACACAGACCCCAGCTGCAAACACTGCCCTGCAACCTAGACATGGAGGACACTCATCATGCTTTGGTTATTTAGTAAACTATATAATCACCTTGATTCCTATTCCGCCTTTAGAGCCATCTCGTTCCTTTACCAATTCTTTGGCCCAGCCCTGGAGTTCGTAATCAGCTTCGAGTTCTTCATGGCAAGCTAAAGCCGTACATAAATAAAAACTGAAGTAGTGTGTAGCAATATCACAGTGAGGCACAATGAGGGAAGTAACACTAATGACACCCAAAAAACAAAATACAAATTAGTCACGACAATGTAGTTAAAGACAGTTGTAACAATTGACGAAACACACACACACACACACACACACACACACACACACACACACACACACATTATATGAAACACTAGTTGACCCGGAGGAGGAGGAGGAGGAGGGGAGGAGGAGGAGGAGGGGGAGGAGAAGGGGGAGGAGGAGGTGAGGAGGAGGAGGAGGAGGAGGAGGCGGGGGAGGAGGAGGGGAGGAGGAGGGGGAGGGGATGTGAGGGAAGGGGAGGAGGGGGAGGAGGAGGGGGAGTAGGAGGGGGAGGAGGAGGGGAGGAGTGGAGAGGAGGAGGGGAGGAGGGGAGGATGAGGAAGAGGATGAGGGAGAGGAAGGGAAGGAAGAGGGGGAGGGGGAGGGGAGGGGGAGGGGAGGATGGGGGAGGAGGAGGGAGATGAAGAGGAGGCGGAGGAGGGGAGGGGGGGGGGTGGAGGGGAGGTGGAGGAGGAGAGGAAGGAGGAGGAGGAGGGAGGAGGAGGAGAGGGGAGGAGGATAATAACGCATATGCCTGTAGATAACTAGCGAAAAGGTCCACCTATTTAAGAGATATGCAACAATTTTACATATATAGTAATGCTATTAAAAGTTATGTCCCCTCGCTATATATAAATTATAATGTAAATTAAACTATTAAATAATATTAAGTAAATAACTCTTTGTATACTAACAAACTATGGCAGTTGGCAGCACGGGAATGAGAAGAAGACGTGTAGAAAATTTCATCTCAATCGGATGGACCGTTCGCGAACGCATAAAGGACAGACAGACAGACAGACAGACAGACAGACAGACAGACAGACAGGCAGGCAGGCAGGCAGGCAGGCAGGCAGGCAGGCAGGCAGGCAGGCAGGCAGGCAGACATTCTATTTTATATATATAGATAACTACTCACACATTGAACTTCTCAGAATTAGGTATGGATAATGACAAATAAACATTTCTCGAATCGATCATAAATATTGAGAGTCATGAGAAGATAACGTCAGTTAAACAGGAACCAAATTAACGAAATTAACGCAGCTATGAAACAGATAGATATGTGTGTCAGCTAACACAGTAGTAAGTTAAGTTAGTTACATATCCTGTACAGGACGTTGCAGTCAACCCCAGCATTTTTTTGGCTGTTCGTGATATCTTGGCAAGATTACGTTCAGTAGTTTCCATTGATTTCTGAACGACCGGCATCCATACCATTTCATAAAAACCAATGTAAGATGTCTGCTGTCAAATCGCTCACAGTTGTGTTTCGAACGCGGGTATGCGGGATTACGGACTGCGTCCGTAACCTCATCGCAACGGAGACGGTCAGTAGTAAGTAGTAAGTCAGAAAAGGACCCTTTTACACACTATAAAGTGCATTGGGCATATGGTGCTAAACCCACATATTGACAGACTAACCGACTCGCTGTTGGTCATGTGGTCAGTATCAGGCTGGACACCGTACTCACTAAGACATGCCCTGGTACCCGCTGTATCCTGAGTTGAGCTGGAAGTCCAGTTAAAACAGTCTAAGTCCCGTAGCTTCAACCTGCTGTGTGTGGTTATGTGAAGTGTTAGGATCATCCTATTTTCCAAGGCCCAGAGGCCCGAGAGCACGTAAGAACAGGCGGCCATTATTTCCCTCCCGTAGCGAACGATAAGATCTGACATCAATTCCGTGATTGACCGCTCTCATGACATTGTCAGCGTAATGTCATTTAATAACAGTACTTTCACAAAACAAATTAACGAAAGAAGAACTCGATTAGATGTAAATGTTATTAAAAGAGTCATAATTAAGCAGGCACAATGGCAAAGACATATTAATGAGACAGAAACATTAATAAGAAAAACAAAAATGAGAAAAATAAATATGAAAATTGTTACAGAAACAACATGAAGACATTTATGTCTCCGAGTAGGAACAGTGATGATGCAGAACATTGTATAAGACAAAATAACACGGGGAAGTAGGAAGAACCGACTTACTGTAGTAGAGGTCCACATAGGCCTGCGCATATTTCTGTATGGCGTTGTACACCAGCAGTGCGTCGTTTCTGTAGTAATATCCCGGCAACACGTTTTCATCATCCAGCTACAAGCACGCAAAGGTAAGTACAACAGTGAGCAGGCAATTGTATCTAACGATAGTTACAAGCATTGAGGAGACAAACATTCATGAATGAATCATAGATACTGAGACTAAAATATTAATGAGACGAACAATCATGAATCAATCATGGATTGAGACTGAAATCTTAGTGAGACAAACAATCATGAATCAATCATAGGTTGAGAGTGAAATATTAATGATACAAACATTCATGAATCAATCATAGATTAAGACTTAAATATTAATGAGACAAACATTCATGAGTAAATCATAGATACTGAGACTAACATCTTAAAGAGACAAACAACCATGAATCAACCATAGCTTGAGATTTAAAATATTAATTAGATAAACATTCATGAACTAATCATAGACAAAGACTGAATTACTAATTAGACAAACTTGAATCAGTCGCAAGTAAAGGCGCTGAAAGATTAATTAGACAAACATTCAAGAAACAATCATAGATAATGAAATATTAATGAAATAAACAATCACGAATCAATAATACATACTCATTGTCACAGAATGATGATAGTTTAGTGATTCCCAGATAAAATTAAATGTAACATTAATGGCAATTTCGGAGAAGGGTTAACAATCGAGTCGTTTAATCTGAGAGAAGGATAAATGGAAGGTGAGTGACCGAATATAAAAATAGGATACCGTGTAAGGAGTCATTGACCAGCTCTGTCAACGGGAAAACGAACGGACAGAACGCCGGGGGAAACTTCGACACCGGACGAACACGGGGAGACGGTGATCAAAGAATAGATCTCTTTGAAGTGCAACGAGCGATGAACGAGGGAACTCGGAGGAACAGCGTGACAACGGAGAGAAACGAACAACTAACCACTACGTGATTTCACCGCTTTTGATGGGCAGGATACGGCAAAGTTGATGGTAGATCAAACAATCAACGGGGGATTGGACACTCGGTATAAATAGCAGAACATGGGGTTTCTGTTTAGTGTGCTACCAAACTGGACGGAAAGATGGATTTATGTGTCCCGTAATGAAAAGAAATATCCTCCCTTACAATGGGATAGAGTGCTTATGTGCGGATAAATTGCGATTCGGGGACTTACATTAATTCTATATATATAAGGTAACACTAATATTAGAGTAATATTAGCATAGGGAAATAGGTGTGTGTGCTTAGGGTTTACTATTACTTTCTATTTAGTGAATAGTTTAGACTTTAGTGAATTCTGCTGTTTATGTCAGAGTATTCTTTCGGAAGCTGTTCATTACGGCTGGAGAAAGACAATCACATAAACAGTAATATGAAGCAGACTTAAATCATCTGATTTAATGTTTATTACCCAGGTTCCACTACACAGCCTGACATATCAAAGAAGATAAAACAGTACGTCTCTTGTACAGAGAAAGCAGTGTTGATAATAAAGGAAAGAACTTTCACTTAAATCCGTCACTTCACAGGCGCAGTGAAAATATGTCACTATAGCCAATTCAACCTAAACAGTCAATAAGAGGGGTGACATAACGAATGGCAAGAAATATGTTTTGGTGAAGTTCAGTGAAAGACCTTTATTCAAGCAGAGCAAATAGGCTAAAATATAGTGCAATTAGGTAATCACCTAAAAGAAACATTGAAGAACACAAGAAGATTTAACATAGAAATAGACATTTATATACAGTGATGATGTGTATTCAGTGGTGGACTATACTCCCTTCCAAAACAGGACATATCTGAACTTCAGTGACTTACCTTTATTAGATTATGTTTCTAATGATAAAACATTGACAATTGTTTTCCATAATTGGATTAAGTCCATACTCAAGCCGGAAAGGAGCATCCAGGGTGAGACCGTTTCAATTCTATGTGAATGTCTGATGTTTTGGCCGTTTGAATAGGCTAGAGAAACTACGAAGACTAACGTCTACAAGTCCTATCTTGCACTTACATTAGCAGACACTAACAACTACAGATACATATTCAATACATACAACTGACATAGTTTTCAACAATAAACAGCTTATTAATTGTTGGAGGAAACTGTTGTCAGGGTATGTTATGAAGGAGAGAGAGAGAGAGAGAAAGAGAGAGATATAGTGTATAAAAGACGGAAGGGAGGATTGTAGACAAAAGTCATTCAATACTCCCAATAGTAGAAGGATATTAAAGATGTGCTTGTCGAGTACACTTTCCTCCAGGAACGATAAGCGACATAATTGGTGGAGCGAGCGGGGTAGAACATAATACCTACATTAAAGGACAGGCATAACAGGGCGTATGCATAGAGGGGTACCAGCATATTGGCACAAGCATAGCGGAGTACCTGCATGTTGGGACATACTGATTGGAATAAATATAAGTATACATTGATGACTTTTAATTGAAGGACGTCCATTGGATATATGGTGCCATTACATTTATGGTAGAAACATTTCATTAATGCTGGTGACTTTACAGTGAGAAAGTTCCAGACAGGGTGAATGTGGATAGGTGGTAAGACACATTACATACCTAGTCACACGGTCACACGTCTACATAAGTCTTTATCCTATATCTCCTCTTGTGGATGAGAGAGTGGTTGTGATGTACTGTGTGGTGTTGTAGATTTATAATATTAGATAGACATAGATAAATGATATAGGTTCTAGGTAGATTATCTGTTTATAGTGAGTACTTCTTACTGCTTTAAGGTGTCTTTACTCAGCCGGCTGACTTACATTCTTAACTATGGCAACTCCTAAAGTAACTACAGCAGAACTAAGGGCCAACGGGGAGGCAATTGGTTTAGCTGGTTCGGAACTAACTGATTACATACAGGAAAGGGAGTGAGAATTACGCCAAGAAGAAAGGGAAGATCGAAAGGAGGCCAAGAGACTAGAATTGGAAATGGAAGAGGCTGAAAAGATAAGACAACATGAATACCGCATGAAAGAGCTAGAAATCAAGACACAAACTAAGGGAGAAATAGATGGAGTGGAAGGAAGTTCTTCTTCACCTGGTGCAACCCACATGATTGGACATGGGTACCATGCCATGAAGTTTCCCTTAGCTGTCTATGATCAGTCTAAGGAACGCTTTGACCAGTACGCATCTCGCTTTGAAGCAATGTCAGTCGCTATGGGGCTGGATAGGAACAGATGGGCTCTTAAATTATCCCAGGGATTAATAGGTTCGGGATTCGAGGTGTACACATGCTTACCACCAGGACAGGAAAATAATTACGAGGAATTAAAAGCCGCTTTGATGAAGCATTTTGACATCACAGCACAAACGTATCGGAAGAAGCTTAGATCGTATAGACGAGAGCCGGGAGAGCTATTCGCCGCCTACAGTCTGAGGCTGAAATCATATCTCCAGAAATGGATGGACTTGGCAGAGTTCAAGCGGGACTATGAGAGTCTGGAAGAGCTCATGGTGGTCGATCAGATGCGACAGCAAATGTCAGAACCACTGAAGAAATTTTTAGGAGAACAAGGGGCGGAAAGGCTGGATGTTGTGAATAAGCTGGCGGAAAGATTCGTAGAAGTCCATGGGGAAGCTAAAGAACTAAGTACACAAACCAAAGGTCAGGAGAAACAAGAGAAAAAGAAACCTAAAAACTGGGAAGGAGAAAAAGTGGAACCTTATATAAAGGCGTCAATGGAGAGTTCATAGAAGGTGAAGGAAGGAAACCAGAGCACCTCGAATTCTTCAGCGAAACGACAGTGGTCCGAGAAGTGGTGTTCATTCTGCAAGGTGCCCTCTCATAACACGAAGGACTGCAGATCGAAACCTAAAAGTTCTTACTTCGCAGCATGCAAAGTGATTCCTACGACGGTGATCACAGACAAGGATGAGGTCGGCGAAGGAGCTAGGAACAAAAAGGACACACGAAAACCTAGGAAGGGAAAATGTTGCACACACTGCAGGGCGAAAACACATAATAATGTGGACTGCAGATGCAAGGCAGAAGACGCCAATTGCATAACCAACCTCGAGGAATCAAAAGAGGAAGGCAAGGAAACGGTCAAGGAGATGGAAGACACTCCGGACCAGGAGAGGCCACCTGTGGTCGAACTGATTGAAGTCAATGGCCAGCAGGTTGTTTGTCTCTACGATACCGGTTTGGATGGGGAAGCTGTGATAGACGCCAGCTTGGTACGCCCAGACCAACTTACAGGGGAGACCATAGAAATACAGCCGGCCATGAGGAGTGCTGTTACCATGACGATGCCAATCGCCAAGGTGGAGATTAAATCCAGGTACGTCACGGGCATTATTCCAGCTGCTGTATTATCTGACTCCTTATTTCCCATGATCATTGGCACGAAATATGTCTTTTTGGGGATGCCCAAACAGCCAGCCCACCAGGGAACAGTAGCCAGTGGATTTCAAGGGAAGGAAAAAGAGGCAGAGACACTATGCGACAACTCAGAGATAGGAGAATTGCATACTGCCCAGAGGAAGGATACTACGTTGCGTCCTTGCTACAGGAAGCTGCAAAGAAGTGCTGAGCCACCAGAACGGGGACAGTACTTTCTGAAGAATCGACTACTCTATCGGAGAGCTGGGAGGGGAGACAATCTGCACGAGCAGTGGGTGGTTCCAGAGACCCACCGTCCTCACATTCTTCAGAGTGGACACATCATAGGCGTGAATCGACATATGGGTGTCAGAGAAACATTGCAGCAGATTTTCGGCCATTATTGCTGGCCAGGAATGACCGGTGATGTACGCCGGTTAGTGAAGTCTTGTTCAGAGTGCCAGAAAGCACCACCCAACAAGCGAATTAAGAGGAAACTAGCTCTTAAAATGGAAGACAAAGTGGAAGTATGGGGTCCAGAAGAGACTAATATACTACAAGTAGGATGGAAAGGACCTTATCCTGTGGAAAAGGTTGTGTCCAAGAACATCTACAAAATCCGGATCGGGGAAGAGCAGAAAAATCTCCCTAGACATCTCATTAGGAAATATGAGGAGAGATCCGAGAGTAAAGCTTCGCACTTTATGGTGATGGCAGCCATTGGGACAAAGGTTACCAGTCCAGACGAAGACCAGAGATCGCCAGTACAACATAGGAGGGCCTATGGGACAGTACGTGATAGGTCAGATTTACCCAACAAAAGGAGGAGGGAAATCACACGTCAGGGAAAGGACAAGAGTGAAACCTTCAATAGTAACCAAGTTCAGAAGGGGTGGGTAACGGCGGGAAAGGCGAGAAATACCCAGGACTCCAACCGAAGATTGGCTGACCAGATACAATATCGCCTAAGATGGTCCTGGAAGCAAAAGTCCAGGAGGTTTGGGAAAGACGACTCGGTCCAACGCGGACGAGGGGGGGACATCCCCAGAGGCAAAGCCGGGGGAAACCAAGAGGACATGGAGGCAGTGTTACAATCAGGATGGGACAATCCGTCTGTTTTGTGAGCCGTCGCTGACGCAAGTCGAGAGAAGGTCGACAGGACGGACAGGAGCGATGAGCCAACACTAGTTTCAGTCATGAGTAGTATAGTAGGGTGCCTATGAGGTCGCCTACTGGATGAGGTGCTGATCCATGTGAGGATCCAATCATATCATCAATACGTGATGTTCATAGCTACTTCAGAGAAGCTCAAGGCACGGTGGATGTGATGGACGTTGTTGCTGCAACAGGACAACTTCACAGTGGAATACATATCGGGTAAGGATTATGTAGGAGCGGATTTCTTATCTAGACATCCAACTTCAGAGGAAGAGGAATAGGATGGTGGATCATAGGAATCAAAACTACATTGAAGAAGAGTCGACGCGGTCTACTCTCTTAAGAGGGGGCCTTTGTCACAGAATGATGATAGTTTAGTGATTCCCAGATAAAATTAAATGTAACATTAATGGCAATTTCGGAGAAGGGTTAACAATCGAGTCGTTCAATCTGAGAGAAGGATAAATGGAAGGTGAGTGACCGAATATTAAAATAGGATACCGTGTAAGGAGTCATTGACCAGCTCTGTCAACGGGAAAACGAACGGACAGAACGCCGGGGGAAACTTCGACACCGGACGAACACGGGGAGACGGTGATCAAAGAATAGATCTCTTTGAAGTGCAACGAGCGATGAACGAGGGAACTCGGAGGAACAGCGTGACAACGGAGAGAAACGAACAACTAACCACTACGTGATTTCACCGCTTTTGATGGGCAGGATACGGCAAAGTTGATGGTAGATCAAACAATCAACGGAGGATTGGACACTCGGTATAAATAGCAGAACATGGGGTTTCTGTTTAGTGTGCTACCAAACTGGACGGAAAGATGGATTTATGTGTCCCGTAATGAAAAGAAATATCCTCCCTTACAATGGGATAGAGTGCTTATGTGCGGATAAATTGCGATTCGGGGACTTACATTAATTCTATATATATAAGGTAACACTAATATTAGAGTAATATTAGCATAGGGAAATAGGTGTGTGTGCTTAGGGTTTACTATTACTTTCTATTTAGTGAATAGTTTAGACTTTAGTGAATTCTGCTGTTTATGTCAGAGTATTCTTTCGGAAGCTGTTCATTACGGCTGGAGAAAGACAATCACATAAACAGTAATATGAAGCAGACTTAAATCATCTGATTTAATGTTTATTACCCAGGTTCCACTACACAGCCTGACATATCAAAGAAGATAAAACAGTACGTCTCTTGTACAGAGAAAACAGTGTTGATAATAAAGGAAAGAACTTTCACTTAAATCCGTCACTTCACAGGCGCAGTGAAAATATGTCACTATAGCCAATTCAACCTAAACAGTCAATAAGAGGGGTGACATAACGAATGGCAAGAAATATGTTTTAGTGAAGTTCAGTGAAAAACCTTTATTCAAGCAGAGCAAATAGGCTAAAATATAGTGCAATTAGGTAATCACCTAAAAGAAACATTGAAGAACACAAGAAGATTTAACATAGAAATAGACATTTATATACAGTGATGATGTGTATTCAGTGGTGGACTATACTCCCTTCCAAAACAGGACATATCTGAACTTCAGTGACTTACCTTTATTGGATTATGTTTCTGATGATAAAACATTGACAATTGTTTTCCATAATTGGATTAAGTCCATACTCAAGCCGGAAAGGAGCATCCAGGGTGAGACCGTTTCAATTCTATGTGAATGTCTGATGTTTTGGCCGTTTGAATAGGCTAGAGAAACTACGAAGACTAACGTCTACAAGTCCTATCTTGCACTCACATTAGCAGACACTAACAACTACAGATACATATTCAATACATACAACTGACATAGTTTTCAACAATAAACAGCTTATTAATTGTTGGAGGAAACTGTTGTCAGGGTATGTTATGAAGGAGAGGAGAGAGAGAGAGAGAGAGAGAGAGAGAGAGAGAGAGAGAGAGAGAGAGAGAGAGTGTATAAAAGACGGAAGGGAGGAATGTAGACAAAAGTCATTCAATACTCCCAATAGTAGAAGGATATTAAAGATGTGCTTGTCGAGTCCACTTTTCTCCAGGGACGATAAGCGACACTCATCCTCCTTCTCCTTCTCCGCCTCCTCCCCCGTCCTTTTCTTCTTCTTCATCTTCGAGTTAGGACATTTGCAAACTAACATTAAAATGACCAAGTGTACAGTAACAGAACCTACCCCACGCCGCTTGAGATCTTCAGGCAAGGTCCCTTGAACATCCATTCTCCAGCGTGCGAAGCTGAAATCCAACACACAACAATTGTGAGAACAAGGAAAGGCCTTTGTACAGAAAAGACTTATCCATACCGTAGGGAAATGAAAATATCAACGGAGAAGGATATCATTATCAGCATGAGCTCTGCCAACTGCCATTCGCGACCATGCATCTCCACAGACCTCGATCCTTGGTGTTCTTGTTCAGTTCCGCTGATAATATTCCTCCATGCCACCGATCCAGTCCATCCATACAGCCTCATTTCTCTCGTTCTGTCTCTGCTTCTTCTACCGCTAATCTTTCCATTCGTCGCGATAGTTTTCAGTGTCCCTCTTCAGAGAAGGTAGAATTGGAAAATTAAACGTATGTGGGGGGTGAGGGGGATGTATAATGAGAACTACTGAAAATATGTCAGTTTGATGGACATAATATAAATGACTTAGGTTAATCCGATGACACCGTCTTGATAGCAAGTCAGAACGAACTACAGGAAACGATAGTTGCAGACGCGAAAAAAGGGCCTTTGCTTTAATAATATAGACAGAGAGAGTCATGGTGATATCACAGAAACATGTTGTGCCTAAATGTGCAATTAAAGTAAATGACGTTATTTTGAGGCAAGTGCAGAAATGTTGATATCTAGGCACATGGATAACTTCAGATGGAAAATGCATCACTGAGATAAAGAATAGAATAGGACAAGCAAAAACTGCATTTTATCAAATGAAGAACGTTTTGTGCAATAAGGTATTGTCCTTGAAAATTAGAAAGAGAGTTACTGCATTTTACATAGAACCAATTTTAACATACGGGTGCGACTCGAGGACAATTAATAAGAGTTCTTGCATTTTACATAGAACCAATTTTAATATTCGGACTAGACAATTAATAACAGCTAAAGTGAGCAATAAGGACACCTTGAGGGAAGCTAAGTCGCAAAGACAACTCAACATAAACATCACAAAGAGGCAGTCATCGTTTTTTGGCCACGTTATGAGAAGACAAACAGTGGAACATGTCTCTAATCGCACAATGTGCCTCTATTCATGCGTGCAGTGTCTGCTTTATTTTGCAACTTATTCACTCACTGATTTATTCACTTACCCAGTTAACATAAAGCTTGAATCGTTTAACAATTCACAACGTTTGGTTAAATAATTCATACATATTTGGCTAACGTATTCTAATTCAAATCTTTCATGTTCATTTGCTCAATAAGTATAGTGTTTGGTTCACTTCGATTATCCACACACTGGTTTGGGCTCTTAACATATCCAGAGTGTTGTTGACTGACTGCCTAGAACAAGAACAAGCGCTTAACTTACCCTCTTCTGACGACTTCAGACAAGCCCGGGAGGCCACAGTTGAGGATCTGATCAATCAAGGCACCGGGAGAAAGAAGCGCAGACACAGCCTGGCTGTGAACAAGCAAAGATATTGTGAGACCCCATATAATGCACTAATGATGGCACATCAGCATGTTCCATGCCAAGCGGTGCACGCCACCATTTGGCTTAACGAACATCATTTTTTCGGTGTTTCTGATAACCTCGATCGCTCATCGACCTGGTAGCAAAGCTACCAACCCAATCAGAGTTCTATCTGTCTGTCTGAATGTCTGTCTCTGTTTGTCTACCTCTGCCTGTCAGTCTGTCCATCTGACTATCTCTCTGCCTGTCTGTTTATCTCTCTCTCTCTCTCTCTCTGTCAACTTCAGTATTTAAT
>OY992883.1:80125361-80127861 GCA_963921405.1 Cepaea hortensis
CTTTTCATTTCTACTGAAATATGCCTTTCGTGATCAGGATGGTGGTATATACATTCACTCGCGCTCAGATGGCGGCCTCTACAATGCTCAGAGATTCAAGGCCAAGACCAAAATTAGGAGGGTACTGATCAGAGAGTTGCTTTTTGCAGATGATGCTGCGATTACGACCCACTCTGGGGAAGAATTGCAATGTCTACTATCTGCATTCTCCAATGCTTGTTCTAAATTTGGTTTAACAATTAGCAAAAAGAAGACACATATTATGTCACAAGGTACACATGGGGTACCATCAATCTTTATTGACTATGACTACGCCGAACTAGAGATGGTAGACCATTTTACATATCTAGGATCAATGGTAAATAGCAAATTATCCCTAGATCAGGAAATCAACATCCGGATTGGTAAGGCAGCAACAACAATGAACAGGTCAAGAAAAAGAGTCTGGGAGAACAGGAAGCTCACTGCCAAAACAAAAGTCCTTGTCTATCAAGCCTGTATCCTTAATACTCTTCTTTATGGCAGTGAAACCTGGACAACTTACTCACACCAAGAGAAACGTTTAAACAGCTTTCATATGCGGTGTCTGCGAAGAATTCTTGGTATTAAGTGGCAAGACAAAATCACAAATACTGAAGTATTGGAAAGATCAGGTTGTCTGACGGTTTATTCCATGCTCAGTCTTCGTAGACTTAGATGAATAAGACATCTTAGGAGGATGGATTATAGTAGAATACCAAAGGACATCTTTTTTGGTGAATTACAGATGGGTAAGAGATCTCAGGGTCGGCCTCTACTACGATACAAAGATGTGTGTAAGCGAGACATGATTGCTACAGGTATTGATAATGCACATTGGGAGCAAGTCGCCGCTGAACGTGTTGCATGGAGGGCACACATCAGAAATGGAATAAAGACAAAGGAGAAAATTATTGCAGATAAGTCACACACCGAGCGTGTGAGACGTAAGATGGTGCATGATGGTGGAAATGACCACGTGTTCACATGCACCCACTATGAACGGACATTTACAGCGCGAATTGGCCTTATCAGTCACATTCGCTACCGCCATAGGTAAAAGTTATTATGCCTTTTTAAAGCACAAACTATCGTCTGTCAAGACGGGAAGGTGCCAATGATACTACTACTAGTATTACCACTACCATTTCTAATAATGCTACTACTAATACTACTATTACTATTGGTAATTTGCCACCTACTACTATTACTACTTCTACTACAACCAATATTGTTACTACTACTATTAATACAAATATTATTACTTCTACCGTTGCTACTACTACTATTACTACTACAACTAATACCACCATTGCTACTGCTACAAATACTAACACTTTTACTAATACCAACATTCTACAGCTACTACAACTACTACTACTACTTCTATTGCTACTAGTACTACTATTGCAACTACTACTGCTTCTTCTTCTTCTTCTATTACTACTACTACTACTACTACTACTACTACTACTACTACTACTACTACTACTACTACTACTACTGCTGCTACTGCTACTGCTGCTGCTACTACTACTACTACTACTACTACTACTACTACTACTACTACTACTACTACTACTACTACTACTACTACTACTACTACTTCTACTACTACTATGATTCTCATCTCATCTCATCATGTTCCTCTTGTGCTTTGCGGTGTCGAGGTGAAGTATAAACATCGTGAGAGTGCCCGATTATGAGCTTCATATATCGATATTCCCATTGACTCTGCTATTCCCTCCGTCCAACGTTTACGTGGTCGGCCTCTTCCTCTGTTTCCATCTGATCTGTACATCATTACTTGTTGTGGTATGCTGTTGACTAGTAACCTACTTGCATGGCCAAATCATTTGACTTGCTGCTTTCTAATAAAAATCTAATGCTGCTTTAACTCCCACTTTAGTCCTGATTTCTTCATTTCTGATCTTATCTCTTCTTGATACGTTGAGTATTCTTCCCAGGAACCTCATTTCTGTTGTTGTGATTTTTCTTTCCTCTTTTTCTGTCATTGTCCAGGTTTGGCATTGGTAGCATAGAGTTGGCAGGAAGATTGTGTTGTAAAGTGATTTCTTAGTAGTTATTAATACATGTTTGTTGTTTAGTATTGGTGCCAATTGTCCAGTGAGTTGATTTGCCTTATTGCACCTATTTTCGATCTCGTCTTCTAATGTGCCATTTGATGATATTATACTTCCTAGGTACTTGAAACTCTTTACTTGTTTCAAGGGATGTTCGTTTAGGTGAATTGTTGTTGTTTGTTCTTCTTTAGTTATAGTCATTACCTCTGTTTTACTTGTGCTAATTTTCATGTTATGTTCCCTACACATTTCGTTTAGACTATTCATGTGGTCTTGTAATTCAGCTTCTGATTTTGCTATTAGTGCTTGGTCGTCCGCAAACAGGAGTTCTCTAATGGTTAGATTTGCAGATGGTTCTTCTTCTGTGTTCTCGTCATACGATATTCTTGCTGTCTCTG